>OX419757.1:70742707-70960088 GCA_948567375.1 Lunularia cruciata | reverse complement strand
TTGCAAGGATAACATCCGGTATTGCCGCCATTGCTACTACTCTATTCCACTACCCTCAATTTATCTAGTTGATTAACACATAGATACAACACGTCCACCGTTCTCTATAAGTTACAACTGGAAGTATCAAGGGTTCCTCTGACACGGTGATTATATGTAGAAAATCATGCCCAAAGCATGAAGTGATGAATTGTGTGAAACAATGCTTTGGTAATATCTGGACATGAAAGTCCCAATGGTTTGGCGGAAGTGGATTTGGTGGTCCATAAATTCCATCCATCCTATTCCTGCTCTGATACCAATGTAAAAGACCGAAACCGAGGAGAGAAATAGGAGAATGGAAGCTCACATTGGGACACTTGAATGAGGGAAAACTCCAAATGCCTAGCATGAGCTTTGGCTTTGGTATTTATGGGTACATACAAGGCCCTTGAGAAGCTTCTCAAGAAGCTTCCTCAAGCCGCTTTCTTAGAGTGCAAGCCAAGTTAACTAGGAAGCTTCTCAAGAAGCTTCCTTCTAGAAGCCGCCTACTTGGCGTGCAAGCTAAGCTAGTTGGAAGCTTCTAGAAGCTACTTACTTAAGGTGCAAGCTAAGCTAACCGGGAAGCTTCCCAAGAAGCTTCCTAGATACTTCCGGAATATTCTAGGCTAATTTGTCTTATGTGCTACTTCGTGAGCCCGACTGACTTTGTCGCTAAACTCCATATTGTTACATTACGAGTACAAAGATTAAGTCTAGAATGCTTATGATCAAAAGGTTGAGATTGACCTAATTTGTACAAACTTATATCATTTTGATAAGTGGATGTAAATATTGTTTATATAAAGTTTGTACACTCTAATAATGGCAACAAGTTTTAATGTCACAAGTTGAAATCTAGCTATTTGTATCTTAGGTTCACTAGAAGGAATTGCAATTTTGCATTGTACTTCTTGTGAAAAATGTGCAATTTTAAAATCTCACTTAAGAGGAAGAGCATTCACTAAAATGAAATAGTATGATTTTAAATTCATTCCATAAATTCTATTTTCAAGAGAGATATTTTTCCAGAGTTACCATTCTTGTGAAAGAAAGTATAATTTTGATAATTTTTTCTAAAAGACTAGAGAGTTTTACAATTGCAATTCTTCATGAAGAGAAATGAAATTGCACTTTATTATTCAGTTTATACTTGACTCATCTAATTTCTTTGGAACCGAAAGAGAATATTTGATTACCTCTTCCTAGTACTATTGGATCTTAAATGTCTAATTTGTGTTTTCCTTAATTTGTGTACAAAACTTGAATATTTCTTTGTTATTTATACAGATTTTATTTTTTATTTCTTTGTTACTTTGTCTTATTTCTATCACATCTTTATTTGGTTGAACTCCCTTTTTACTTTATTCTAATTCTCTTTGATATCATCTCATCTGACATGAGAACTTTGCTTCTTCTTTTTTTCTTTATTCTTGATTCTCTTTTATGCAATAAGGTTGTTTGTTTTTATAAGCTCTCTTTTGCAATATTAGTCCTTTGTTGTTATCTTGTTTCTTTTTTTTTTCTTTTCTAACTATAATCATCATTCATAATGGTTTTGTTTCATCATTTCGTTTATTCTCTTTGATATTATAAGTTTATTCTTCTTACCAACTCTCTTCCACCCGTATGGTTTTGTCTTGCTTCAATATTTCTCTTTTCTTGCTAACATCAAGTATTTTTTTACCTAATTTTTTAAATAATTTTAGAAATTGGTTTCAATTTTCAGTTTCAATGTATTTTTTCTATTTCTTTCTCCTCTCTTACAATTTTTTAATTTGATTTAGCATATCTCTTTTATTTACTAAATACTACTTCAAGATAGGATTATGAAATCTTATTATTTTTCTACCAAATCTCATAAACTATCCAATCAAATCCATTCTTAAATATAGGTGTAAAATCTCTCTTTAAAATTGCATATGTAATCCTTTTTATAGTTTCAATTCGTAATTACAAATCTAAAATCCTATCATTCTTACTTATTTCCTTAAACATTGAGAGATTAGGATATTAGCATATCTTCACTTTGTATTCTAAGTACAATTTTTGACATCTTACTTTTTTCATTATCTTTAAATTTCTAAAATTGCATTTCTTTGAAAGTGAGGTTCTAGAATCTTACTTTTAGAGATTAGTAAAATTTTATGATTGTAGAATTTTTCTCATAATATTATATTATTGTCTTTATTCCAAAGTATGATTATAATATCTCACTTTTGTGTTTAATCTTTGGATCTAAAATCTCATTATTATGGAAGTAAGATTTAAAATCATGCATTTAAGCATAAAGATGATCATTCTAGTATTTTTATTGAGTATTCTTTCTTTAGCATGCTAGAATTAGAATATTAACATTTCCACATCTATTCATTCTAAAGTGGAAATATTACCACTTTTATTAATTTATCCTTGAAATCTCAATTCTATTCATTTGAAAGTAAGATTCTATAATAAAGATTAAAATTTTAAAATCCTATTATTCATCATGAAAATTCTACTTCAAGCAATTTGGAATAAAAATATTTTAATTTTTCCACTTTCAGTTGCAAAATAACATTATGAAATCAAACTTTGTATTTATCAAATTTAAAATATATTTGAAATGATATTCCAAAATCATTTTTGTGATAACTGTAAATTGTAAAATTAGAATACCATTCTTTTTCCTTCTTTTCATTCCAATGTAAGAATTTAAAATTCCAACTTTATTGTTTATCTTTAAAATCTCAGACTTCAATCAATTGAAAATGGTATTTTAAAATCTTATTTTCATAATTTAAGATAATCATCAAACTTAGAATCTTCATATTTTTTGTGACCATTCTCATCATAGAATCAAAATACTATAACTTTTTTATTTCTTGATTCTGAGGTGGGATTCTTAATCCTACTTTTGTTGCTTATATGAAATCTAAAATCTCATTTGCTTGAAAGTGTGATTTGAGGATTCCACTTATATAGTTTATAGTGACCTTTCTAAATTTGGAATCCCACTACAGGTCCTAATCATTACACTTCACGCATGTCAGGAATAAATATTTTAACCTCTTAATTAGTCCCATCCTTCGTTTTTTTTCTTTATCGCACTTGTATTTCTTCATATTAAATAGAATTCACAAATATTACATTTTGAATGTATGATTGTTTTTAGATCTAGAATCTTTGTTTTCTATTCCATTTCATTGCAGTTCCAATCTCACTATTTCAATTCCTTTAACATTCTCGTATTATTTAGCTTAAAAACATCATTTTATGCTCATAAACAAAATTTAATTTTTTAAGTCTTTTTTTCTTATGATTTATCAAATATTACACTTTTGCTTTAATTTGAAGTACCTTACTAATTTTATTTATTTTTATATATCCATATACTTTATTTCATAATGAACTCCTAAACCATTCTATTATAAAAAAGAAATTGTATCAATAAATTTTTGAAATCTCTGTAAATCTTATCTCATTACATCTAATTTTTCTTCATTTTTCTTCTTAGATTTATCTTTTCTCAAAATTTGAATTTAATATCACTCTTTTCTCACAATTACAATCATCTTAGTTCATTTTTTGCTTCCAAATATTTTTGTCATTGACACATTAAGCATTTTATTCTTTCGATTTTTTACTTTTATGGATTTCTATTTTCATTATTTACTTAGTTTATTCAATTTTCCTACATCTTTTAAATTCCATATATCCTAATTTCACTAATTTTACGTAATACTTTTACAATTCCTCTCATATTCTCTCAATTTACTCTCTTTTTATTATAAATGCCCTTACTTTTTTTCTTAATTATCATATATGCAAAAAAATTCTTTATTAATGATCATCCTAGCTATTTTATTCTTCCAAATTAACATGATTTCTTTCAATTTCTTCTTACATTGTTTAGCCTAAACATCCTCTATATTTACAAAACTACACTTCTATAAGTTATTAAAGTCTTGTTCTTCTTTAGAATCTACTACAGTTCCTTTTCTTCTAATTAAAATCATATAATATATTTATTTATTTATTTAATATTTAATATTTTCCATGTATTTCTATAATTTCTTTCCTTATAAATTACCAAGTTTGCCTTTCTTCCAAATCTCCCATTCTTTATTAGAATCCCTAAGATTCTTATATTATTGAATCATATAGACCTTTGTATTATAACAATGACTAACATTTAATATTTCTAAACTGGATTTCTTTAATATAGTAAATATTTTGATTAAATTTTATATTATGGTGAAGTCCTTGAAGGGGAATACTTAAGATGAGATTTGATTGAGTGGAAATTTTTGGTAGTCATTGTTGATTAAAAATAAAAGATCCTACTTCTTATATTTTGTTCCATTCTCAAGTGTTTTGAATTTTCATCTTGTTAATTTATCAAAGTCAAACCTTTTGTCAAGTTTGAAGAAGAATCTCAGTTATGGTACTCCGTCTATATGTAATTATAATCAACTTTCTTATCTCATAAGACATCCAGTCAAACATTAATGATCATCATTAGTTTAAACTTGATGTATTTAAATGACAGTCTTAAATAAATTGTATTAATCTCAAATTACTCAATTTCCTATATTTAGTATGAAATTTACTAAAAAATTTGGAATAACATAAAATATATTCTCTTTGCAGACAATTTAGTAATTTTTATTTCTCCGTCTTCAATCATCTGGGTGCAGAAGCTACAATTCGGGGCAATTGGCACTGAAGAACGTTTTGTACGATGTTCGCAAGCTGGTTGTGTGTTGCCGTCGCTGTTCTTGGCAGTACCAACCTTTGGTACCAACATACACCAGGGCACTGGATGATGCGAATGTAGAGGGTGTGTGAGGCCACTTGTGAGGACCCAACTGCTGGCACAAGATCCCCACACAGGTGGACGCAACGAGAGTCACTTACCGTGTGGGAGAAGCTTGGTTACATTACGATCCAATGCATGGCTGTATTCATGGAGTACATCTCGAGCTCTGATCCAGGAAGATAGTGCATGAGCGAGTCCACATTTTTGGTTACACCTCCAGTGGAAGGAAGTGCGGAGTTCAAGTTCTGCTAACTCAAGGGGAAAGCTGGTGAACTTAGCCCAACTTTGACTTAGTAGTCGAGGTCCCGAGTGTGGAACTCCTAAAAGAATCATAAGCCCTTGGTGCACCCAAGAGGAGAGGCTGAAACATGTGGTACATAGGAATTGAATAGAAATGTCGGAATCAAGGTTTGAAGAAGAGTAGTGTAAGGTGACTAAGACTTTCTATTTAAATATGAGGTCAACATGGGAGGTAAATATTCATAAGCATCTCATTATTGCAAAGATTTTCCTGCTGTCTATCAAAGAAGACTAGAAGATTAGAATGATGGTGAAGATGCACTAAAATCTCCAAGGCTAAGGTTGTAGAGGTATCAAAGTGTAACCAATGTGAATAATAGTGCTCCTTGTCTTTAGTGGCTATAGTCATGGTTGCGCTTGGTTTGAATGGTTGCTTGTACCAAAGATTCTACTAAGTTAACTACCATAACATCAAGTAATGTACATTGTCTTTTTTATGAAAGTCATTATATTTATTTTCTCTTGTTATGGTGGTGGTCCAAGCAAGTCTAACCACCACGGAAACCTTCCTAAAATCATAAGATAAGAAATCTGCAAATAAAAAAGGTGTAATATAAGCAAAGACAGGTAATAGATCATTGAGCAAAGATATGATAGGAAACCATATATACTTAATTCTATTGGGATAAATGCCAAAAAGAATAGACAACCACATTATAAGAACTTATTTGCTAATAAGAGGACCACCAAGGCTACGCTCTAGAAAAGATGATAGTGCAATATGGTCTCACATACTAAAAATTATTTCCGACCACATCCTCTCAAGACTATATAGAGAGCTATACATAAGTGTATAGGTTATACATAGCTCTCTATATAGTCATGGGAGGATGTGGTCTGAAATAATTTTTGAACCTATACACTTATTTAAGAGTTGTGGAAATATATTTAGTCTTAACAAAGGAGGGAAAATATGATGTATGGTACTATCAAATATACCTAGATGAGGTAATAATACCTCTATGAGTAGGCAAATACATGGCATATAAAAAGCTCAGAGACAAAACATCCACTTGTATTCCAAAATCAAGCGCATAAATGATTATGAATTGTAACCTAGATCAAAGTGTTAGAGATGGAAGATATATATAATCTCCTCTTAAAAGAGAGCATGAAATCCTCAAAACCTTATTGGAAATAAAGGCATGGAATTTGAGGCGGTGAGTAAAGCTTGTAGATTCCAAGCTTGACATTCCTAAGTGTAGACTTGTGGCATTAAGGTTATTATGCCAATTGTAAAAGCGGACAAAGCCTTGATTACATCCTCTAGAAAGCAAAATATTTGGGTTTCATTTGATAGGTAAGGGACTAGCATGATGGAAACCAAGTAGGATCTATCTCAAAGCAATGAAGCAGGATATGGCAAACAAAGGACTACAAAAAGCATATTCCTAATAGATGTCTTTCTCAAAAGAAAATTATGAGAAATATTATTATTGTTATACTAGAGATGACTCTATGCCAAAAGATGCAAAATTAGGATAAGGAAAGGACCTGACACCTAATAAATCAAGCGCCCAAAATAAAGGTAACTACGAGATGATCTTAAGTGAATTTGAAGCATGTACTTGAATAGCCACTCAATCAAGTTGGAGGTCCAAGGATACTCTAATGCTAGCAATAACCATCTTACATCCTCCAAGAGTAGTCATAAAAATTTGATATAAAGACAAAAATGATAGAAAAAATATCAAAATAATAAATTTATAATGTGTGAGACAAACATTAGAACATGCATGGGGCAAATCTTAGAAGTATCTTTTAGATGAAAAAAAATCCCAAACAAGCATATAGCTCCAAGTGGCACTAAATCAAATACAATGCCTGACAAAAAGCAAACAAGAGGAGAAAATCAGAATCTAGTGAAAAAATCCATGGTGATACTCAAAAAATAAATTCAATGGTACACTCATAGAGAAATGTGGACAATTAAGTAATGCATGAGCAAAGAGAGACATTGAAAGTTGTACCTTCTCATCTAGGTGAAATTTAGAGAGGAGAGAAAGGTCATAAGTGGCAAATGGATGAAGACTCTATAAAGTAATCAAGAGAAAAGAGGCCTGGTTTAGAGTGTGATAGTGCTTGAGTTGCACATCTTTAGCCTCCTACTTGGTCTAACATCAAGGAATGATGGGGATAATTATACTTTGGAAGTAGGACATAGGATGAGGAGACTCACAAATCCTATTTGCAACTGATTAGGCATTTATGTTATGCTTAAGGATAACCTATTTGGTAAGGATGACCAAGCCATTCTCCATAACCTATGAATCTTAGAAGTAGTCTCTTGGTATTTGATAGGCCTTCATGTACTAGAAAGAGTAAGGTCTATTGAAGAAAGATTACTAATAAATTTTAAAGAAGAAAAATCTCTTCTCTTATATATTAAAAAGAAGAAGCTCTTAGTAGCTTAAAGTAGTACATAAAGCATGGAGTCTACTAGGTAGCATAAAGTTGTTAGTATGTTGATATATATTTGTGGTCCATGTAAGCCAAGGAAGAAAGCTTGAATAGTGCAAGAGAATGTAACCATGAATTAAGATCATATGAGAATTGAATAGAAAGGACTAGTGTGGATAGAGAGTGTCAAGAGATATAGCCTCTAGATTTAAATCTACCCATATATTATGCTACATGAACTCTTGCCTAAGGAAAAGATAGAAAAGATTGTATGGGCCAATGATGAAGTGGTATACATATATATATTGGAGAGGCAAGTGGTGATGATACTATATAATCATAAGGAAGTAGTAGTTAGTAAAGGTTATCATGATATTTGTAGTGCCAAAGCTAGTTTGCTCAGACGATGGAGTGGTAGTGTTAGAAATCATAGTTATTTTGGTTGTTGCTCATAGACTACTTGATAGTGGCCATATAATATTAGGGCTTTTTGTAAAAGATCAAGACCAAGGAGAGAAATAGGAGAATGGAAACTCACATTGAGACACTTGAATGCGGGAAAATTCCGAAAGCCTAGCATGAGCTTCAGCTTTAGTATTTATAAGTAGTATATAAGGCCCTTGAGAAGCTTCTCAAGAAGCTTGCTTGAGCCACTTTCTTAGAGTGCAAGCCAAGTTAACTAGGAAGCTTCTCAATAAGTTTTTTTAGAAGCCGCCTACTTGGCATGCAAGCTAAGCTAGTTAGAAGCTTTTAGAAGCTACTTGCTTGGGGTGCAAGTTAAGCTAGTCAAGAAGCTTCCCAAGAAGCTTCCTAGATGCTTCTAGAATATTCTAGGCTAATTTGGCTTATTCTCTACTTTGTTAGCCTCACTAACTACATCATTGAACTCCATATTGTTCCATATTCCTCCACCGTTGGTTGGTGACGTCCTCATTGGCATTGAAGCTTGAAACTCTTGGATGGTTGTCTATGCATTCTGGATGTGAGAAAGAGGTTCCCATGTGGCATCATGAAAGAGATACCCTTTCCAAAGGACCTTGTACTCCATATGTTGTTGACTTCCTTCTTGAATGTGATGGCATGCAATGTCACGCCATTTGTAGTTCCGCATCTAGATGCTCGCACACTGGAGTTCCAGTGATGGTAGTTAGAGTTATTCTAGCTGTTTCTCAGGGACTACTTTCCGACGGTTAGATTTCGTGTTCGGGGTACTGACTTCACGGTGGGGCCCACCGTCACTTTGCACCGTTTGCACCGTCGAGTGTGCCGTCAGCGGGACCGTTAGGGTTTCAGGGCTAGCTCAAGTCCAGGGGGTATAGTTTCGAAGTGAGCTCCAGAGAGCTCACTTCTCTGATGTTGAGCCTTCGAGTTCCTGGCTATGGTGGACAGAGGCCGGCGAGCGTCACCTGGATTCTCTATGCTTGAGTGGGTGTGGCTTGACTGTAATCAGTGCCCAGTTGTTGGCAATTTATAGAGTGACAGATCAAGTACTGATCTGAGTTGAGTTGAGTTGAGAATGTTAAGCAATCTGATTACATCAGAGAAGTGAAGTCAGGGGGAAATCGGGTGCAGGAACGTTGAGTGTTGGTGGTATCTCCAAGCTCGGTGGATCGTGGTAGCTCGATTCAGGTTCTGTGTTTCCCTAGTGTGCAGAAGCTCGTGTAGTTGATGCAAATTTGGCAGTTAGGCGGACGGTGTGCGGAAGCGCTGGCCAAATTTTGAGCAAAGAAGGAGCAATTTTTGAGCAGTGTTGTGATTTTGAGCTCAGGAGGTGAAGGCAGGACCAATTTGCTGCGAGTTGGGCTCAGAAAGTGAAATTGAAGGTGGAGTTGGAAAGCTCTTCTCATGAAATTGTGATTTGGAAAAACCCGTTTTGTCAATTTGGCTCGAGTGGAAAGTTAGCGGGGGATTTGGCGGACATCCATCTTTAGGGTTTACGTCAGATTTTACGTCAGATTTACGTCAGATTTTGGGCCAGAATTGGAGGAGTTTCGCTGTTTGGCCAGATTTGGAGAAGTTTCGCTAGTTTGGAGGAGTTTCGCAAATTTGGAGAAGTTTCACCAATTTTGGAGGAGGTTCGAAGTGGCAACAAGAAAGGCCTCATTTGGCTGAATTTCGGCGTTTCGAGGCATAGGGCTGTGGGCTATGAGAGGCTACGAAGGCCTAGAAGGGCCAGAAGGGCCAGCAAGCCAGCTTGCTGGCGTGAGGCTAGCTAGTTTAGTGTAGATCTTGGTCATTGGTTGGCAAAATCTGCCTTTCTTGCTAGATTGTGCACAACAGGGTTTGACCCCTAGATCTCTTGTTCCTAGACTGGTGCCCTAGCCAACTGGTCCACCCTCACTTGTTGTCATAGTGACTGTGCCACTGTTATCTATACACATGTAGCTTTGGCTAGGAGAGGCAGTTTGATCCTATTCTTGGTGATCCTGGTAGCTTAGGACTTAGATACAAACTACTCTTATGTCAAATGCCAAATGGTGGCAGAGTCAGTCCCGTGTTGTGTTATGAGATGGAGGGTTTTCGTTTAGATTTCTTGTGATTGGATCCCCTCCATTCTCTACATCCTGTTTGTGCACCACGTTTGTGTGAGGTGCCTTGACTTTTGAGCGTTGGTGCTCTGGTGTGCTCTCGGTGGTGAGGCTGGAGTGATGACCAGTCAGACTACCTTTGTTTCTCTCCGGTGAGGCAGGAAGTGATGACCTGCAGACCGTGAGAGTGCGTGTTATGATGGCAGGTTATAGGTTGCCCTTCCCCTAGTGTAGTTATCTCGGTTAGAGTTACATTAGTGGGTGGTGTCTAGTTGGTGTTGGCACTTGGTGGGGCACTTGCAGTTGCGACTTGCGGTTGCAGTTGGTGGTTCGGGTTTGCTGTTGCAGTTACGTGGTCACGACGGAGTTCTTTGGAGATTCCAGAGGATTTAGCCTTGCAGTACGCAGTGGGTTTACTTGGAGTGGTGCTCGGTATCAGCCTGTATCTCAGGTCCCAGTGAGGGAGGAGATTGACTCTGAGTTGGAGTTTGACACAGGAGCTGATTCAGTTGAGAGTGCACTTGGTGTGTCCGCACTGTTGTTGTGGGACATGGATGAGATTTATGGGGCCTCCAAAGGCCCTAGGCGTTACTCTGGTACAGTGGGTACTATTGAGTTGGATGATTTCATCCAGGAGTTCGATAGTTGGTGTGATCTGCAGTAGATGCGGAACCCGACTTTGTTCACACCCTTCATGGCATGGAAGGGGTTGTTTCAGCACTTGGAGGGTCCACCGATGGACGACTACCATGAGTTCAAGAGAGCTCATTTGGAGGAGATTGAGTTATGGAGACAGTATTGGTCTCCACACTATGTCTCCATCACTTCAGGTTCGGTGGCCAGGAGTAGGTCGGTTGTACCTACGAGTTCTAGCTCGAGTAGTGTTGGTGGAGCTAGTGGAGGTGCACTAGCTGGAGATAGTGCTACTACGAGTGGAGGTACCGCTGCAGGAGGTGGTGTGGTACCGGGGTTTAACCTCATGGTGGAGTTCTTCCTATGTTTGAGGCAGAACTACCAGGGAGTGCAGACTGACAAGCTGAGGAGCTTGTAGGAGTTCCAGCGGAAGGCTGGAGAGAGCCTACGCGAGGCATACACTCGCATGAGGCGGCTGATCAGTTTCACTCAGGGAGTTACTAAGGCCCAGGCAGTCCAGTTTTGGTATGGGATACTGGACAAGGAGTTGCGACGTAGAGTTCGTGATGCTACGTTGTTGCAGGCTACTTCGCCCACTTTGGCAGTAGTCTTTGGTTTGGCTGAGCGTATTGAGCTCAACATGGTGGAGGAGAGAGTGGTGACAGCTGGATTTGGTAGAGAGACCTCATCCACGGTTGTGACTTCTTCTAGAGTGCAGCAGAGTGCACCACGCCCAGTTGGTTTTTGAGGACAGGGTGGATAGCCCAGATCCTATGGAGCGAGTGGAGGGCCTAGTGGAGTTAGACCCTTACCCTCATTTTCGGGTCAGCAGCAGCCAGTGAGTGGTGGTGTTGCTTGTTGGACTTGTGGTGGACCTCACCATAGGAGAGAGTGTACTCAGGGCAGCGGACCTGATACCTCTGGTGCATCACAGCCAGCACAGAGGCAGTGTGAGCACTGCCATAGATTTGGTCATACTAGTGACCGGTGTTTTGACCTACACCCGGAGTTACGGAGTGGTAGGGCTGCTATGACAGGTAGTAGAGGAGCTCCAGTTCATGGAGGACGAGGTGGTAGAGGTGGTGGTAGAGGATCTACACCTAGTAGGGGTGCAGTACCTGCCCTTACTTCTGACACAGCTATGGCTACTCGGATTGAGCAGTTGGAGCAGAGATTGGCTAGTATGGCTATTGCTCAGAGGAGATCAGATTCGGGTGCTGAGGCTTCCACCTCATATGCTGGTGATAGAGATGCTTTGGACTTCATGTGCGGAGCAGCACAGGTGGATGCATCTGCAGCAGTGACTAGGAGTGCAGTACATGCTCCAGAGCCTAGAGGAGCATCAGTGGAGTTGGACCCACAGAGAGGAGAGGTTGGGAGACAGGTCAGACTTCCCCAGTCTTTCACGCTATCTGAGACATTGCAGACAACATCCATGGTTCCTAGACGTCCTAGTGCAGGTGTGGTAGGTGGTGATGGAGTACCTGCTAGTCAGCCACCTGCTACTACACAGACTGAGTCTAGCATGATGTTGGGGGCGGCTCAGCTGATTATGCGGCATCCTTTATTTTCAGCCAGTGACATGTTTACATTGGGAGTTGACCCAGCCCCAGTGTTCCGGTTGGCCGCCACGTTGTGTGAGAGTAGGGATGGTGTAGTTCCTACTACTAGAGCAGAGGTGGTTGGTAGTGGAGCTGACTTGGTTGAGGAGCATGGGATCCATTCAGCAACCAGTGGTTTATGGCAGGCAGCAACGGCTAGACTGGAGGAGTTGCCAGCTAGACCGGCCTTTGAGAGAGCGCGGTTTACACTTGGTGTTGTCCTATTGGATAACCAGAGGGGGATCTTTCATTTGGTGGGACCTTCAGGGAAGGTCTATACACCACAGAGAGTCTTGTTAGACTCTGGTGCGCAGCCCCTTATGTTGGGGAAGGCTGCAGTTGTTGGTCTAGAGTTACGGAAGACCGATGTGGAGAGGTGTCCATTTCAGATCCAGACATCTCTAGGTGGTGGTTCGACACAATACATCACACGTGGGGAGCTTGTTGTCCAGGTTCAGCCTGGTCATCCGACTGATAGCTCAGTGGTGAGAGCTCAAGGTATTGCGACGATAGCTGAGTCATATGATGTGCTAGTTGGGGGAGCAGTGTTATACCCTATGGGTTTCAGTATTGACTATTGGGAGGAGACAGCCTCTTATAGACCTGGTTGGCAGTCTGGTGAGGGACGGGTATGTCGCCTACCAGTACGCTTTAGTAGTGGCAGTCTTGGCTCACTACAGTCCGAGACCATGGCAGCATCAGTTTTGGCTTTCAGCGGTGCAGTTACTTGGCCTGGTGACTTGTTGGAGGGGAACGCCCATGCAGAGGATACTCCAGTACCAGAGGAGATCACTCGGCTATGGAGTACGAGTGGGATTGTTCCATCCACCTTGGATGTTCCATTGTGGAGTTCAGAGGAGGCATTGCAGCAGCATGCAGATCAGTTGGTGCAGCAGGCTTGGAGTGGAGCCTTCATACCATCAGGGGATGAGTGTGAGGATGAGCCTCCAGAGGCGATTGCTTTGACACCTCTGGATACCACACTCATTGCTTGGCAGTATCCAGTAGAGGGGATATGTCTATTAGAGTTGTTTGGTGGGATCAGCACCGGACTAGCTGCGGTGTTATAGGTGGGTATCCGAGTACAGAGGTACTTGTATGTAGAGAGAGATGAGACTGCTAGGCGAGTCTCTTTACATCATGTGGCACACTTGGCCTATCGGTATCTGGAGTTATTACCGATGTCAACAGTCAGAGGTTACCAGAAGGCCTTACCAGGAGACATTTCCTTATTGGGGGCGCATGACCTAGAGAGACATGGGCCTATTCACTTGGTGATTTCTGGATGGCCATGTCAGGGACATACACGTGCGGGCCGCGGTTTGGGTCTTCAGGATCCTCGTTCTGGTGTGTTTTGGGAGATGTTACGGATACTACGACATCTCCAGGTTCATCAGTCTGTTTCTCCAGCTTACCTTTTGGAGAACGTTCCATTGATGGGTGATTCTCGCACTAGAGTGGTGGCGAGTACACATCAAGTCCATTCTTGGATGGGACCTGCTGTATTGTTAGATGCAGCCAGAGTGGGATCACGGGCTCATCGTCTTCGTCTTTGGTGGACGAACCTTTTACCCAGAGAGGTTCTACAGCATAGTTATGATAGGATTCAGCAACTAGACCACATTCTTGTTGATGATATCTTGGATGTTGGACGTCAGTCTCAGACAGTGGTAGTGGCTGATAGGTCACCTATGGCAATGGTGAACCTAGTTGGACAGCCTAGAGCTGCATTTCCCACACTCATGAGTTTCCCAAGCTCTCATGCTTTTCGAGAGGGAGGATCTGGACTTGTTTGGGACTCACAGTTACAGCAGTTGGTGGAGCCCAATGCTGATGAGAGAGAGCGGGCGATGGGTTTTCGCACCGGTATTACCGCTGTTCCAGCAATGTCAGAGGCATCCAGGCGTCAGGTGTTAGGTCAGGCTATGTTAACTGAACTTTGACCTGGATTGTGAGCCTTGGTTTGGCAGAGCAGCGTAGGATGCGCTTGATAGGCATCACCACTCGGACACTTGTGAGCCATGTGCCTATCGAGACGATTCAGGCACATGCTGGGGGCGATGGACCGAGTGGACATGGTATTCTTGGGACACATCCAGTAGCTACTAGGGAGAGTGGTCTACTTGGAGTCCATCCAGGTGAGCGTGGGCTACTTGGATTACACCCTTGGTCCACATGGGATGCAGCCAGAGGACGTATGGAGCTTGCAGCCAGAGTGGAGGGAGTTTTTCACATAGAGGTTGGGACCTCTAGTGGTCGGGAGCATGACACCATTGCTCCCAAGGGCCCAGTGTAGCAGCCAGTCAGTACGTCTTCCACTCCTACTACAGTTACAGAGGATACTTGGGAGCCAGATCTTGGACCCAAGCTTACTGGAGAGGAAAGACGGAGGGTTTGGAGGTTCTTGAGGAGTCACACAAGTTGTTTTGCCTTCAGTATGAAGGATTTGGGTGCTCTGAAGGGACCTGGTATACGGATTGAGCTGACTAGCGACACACCTGTTTTCCGACGTCCTTATCGATATAGTGAGATGGAGAGGACATTGATTCAGAGCCGGAGTAGTGACCTTTTTGAGGCTAGTTTGGTGGAGATTTCACATGGAGAGTATGCATCAGCGACAGTGATGCCAGCCAAGAAGGATATGCATGGCAACTATACAGATAGGCGGATGTGTGGAGATTACCGTCCTATCAACCGACAGACCAGGGCTGATCGGTATGCCATGCCTACACCGGAGGAGATTTTTGATGCGATTGGGCATGCAAAGGTCTTCAGTACTTTGGATCTTCGAGTGGGATATCATCAATTGCCGATCAGGGAGGAAGATAAGTCCAAGATAGCATTTTGGGCTATTGATCCTCACGGCAAGGATGTGTTATATCAGTGGAGATTCTTACCATTTGGGTTGAAGAATGCTCCTGCTGAGTTCCAGAGGGTCATGGATAGGATCCTAGCTGGACTGGATTTTGCTCGGTGCTATATTGATGACATTTTGGTGTATAGCACTACTGTGGAGGAGCATGAGAGACAGTTGTTGGAGGTGTTTGAGAGATTGAGATCTCATGGACTCAAATTACATCTTGGGAAGTGTAGGTTCTTCCATGAGCAGGTTGAGTATTTGGGTCACACTATCTACCCCGGAGGACTTGGTGTTCAGCAGACCAAGGTGGAGGCTATTGCACGTATTCCTTGGCCTACGGATGTGAGCAGAGTGCGAGCATTCCTTGGGTTGGCGAACTTCTATCGCCGCTATGTTAGAGGATTTAGTGCCATTGCCAAGGCCTTGACAAAGTTGACCAAGCTTACACAGGAGTGGTGTTGGGGAGATGAGCAGGAGAGAGCTTTTGTAGAGCTCAAGGAGAGGTTGACATCTGCTCCTATTTTGAGGAGACCGATCAGGGGACAACCATTTTAGGTTCACACTGATTGGAGTATGTTGGGGCTTGGAGCGGTGCTCACCCAGCATGATGATGAGGAGAAGGAGTTTGTGGTGGCCTATGCTAGTCGCTCCAACAATTCAGCGGAGGCGAAGTATAGTTCATATGAGGGAGAGTGCTTGGCAGCAGTTTCGGCAGTAGCACATTTCCGATGTTACCTATTTGGTAACACTTTCACTCTCATCACTGATCATCAGCCGTTGAAGTGGTTGATGGAGTCTGACAAGCTTTCAGGGAAGCTTGCACAATGGGCTCTGATTTTACAGGAGTATGATTTTACAGTTGTTCACAGACCTGGAGTGGTGAACCGTGATGCAGATGGGTTGAGTAGAAACCCATGTCCCAGCCAGCAGGATCAGACCGGAGCACATTGGCATGGTGAGACAGATGAGGAGATGGTGCCAGGTTGGCATGCATCAGCCTTTCTGTGTATATTTGCAGAGACATTGGTGGTATCTCTCTCAGCGCATACAGGAGGAGTTATGGAGGTCACAGATCCAGAGAGTGAAGATATTGGTACAGTTCAGCGAGACATTCATGATGATGTCTTAGTGATGGACTATCTTCACACTGGTGTTGTGGGTGGCACAGTTGGGGCCAAGGAGAGAGACCGTGTTCTTCAGCGAGCCAAACGGTTCAGATTGGAGGGTAGACACCTTTTGTGTGTATGGGAGGATGGTAGAGTGCGAGTAGTACCACTTCCATCACAGAGACCACAGTTGGTCCGTCATGCTCATGAGGAGCTAGGACATTTTGGAGTAAAGCGTACATATAGCTTACTCCAGAGTCATTATTGGTGGCGCGGTATGCAGACCGAGGTACAGCAGTTTGTTGCCAGATGTGTGGTTTGTGACCGAGTTAGAGCATCATTCAATGCTCCTACGCCACAGTTACACCCATTACCTATCATGGGATTGGGTTACCGTTGGAGTTTGGACTTTGCCGGACCTTTACCGCTGACTGTGAGACATCATCGGTATGTTTTGGTGATGGTGGAGCACTTCTCCAAGTGGATTGAGTTGGTGGCACTTCCTGACAAGTCTAGTGAAGGGACAGCTTACTCGTTCTTGGATCGAGTTCTTAGTCATTTTGGTGCACCAGCTGAGGTTTTGACTGATCAGGGTACAGAGTTCTTGGGAGAGTTTCAGGTCTTGTGTGACAAGGCTTTGATTGATCATCGTACTACATCCCGAGATCACCCTGAGGCAGATGGCTTAGCAGAGAGAGTGGTTCAGACGGTGAAGAGAGGATTGCAAAAGTATGGTTTGCAGAGAGGCCACTTGGGAGATTGGGATCTCCAGTTACCTTGGTTGGCCATGGGCTATCGGTTCAGCCGGCAAGCCTCCTTAGCATCCTTCTCTCCATACTTTCTACTCTATGGACGAGATCCAGATTTACCTGCAGCCATTCGTTGAGATACTACTGTAGTTTTGGACTTGGATGACCCTGATGTATGGATGAGCGCATGTTCTCAGCGGGCAGAGATCTTTCGGAGAGTGATGCCGATGGCCTTCGAGAACTTGGCGATTGCTCAGTATAGAGATACTTTACACTATGCTACCATTCAAGGAGGAGGTTATAGACCCTCGATCCGTTGATTTCATCCAGGCGACTATGTATATCTATAGCAGACAGCACCGACAACACTTGATGTTTCTACAAGCCGCACTATCTTGAGAGTGCACGAGGTTTTGCCATCTGGAGTCCTTGTGTTAGAAAGACGTGATGGTGTTGTTTGGAAGGATCATGTGCGCAATTGTGCGCCATGCCACCTCCCAAACATTGATGGTACTATGGACCCAAGCTTGGCACTTGTACGTGCAGGCTTGAGGTGTATGTTATGTGGCGCTTCTGGTGGAGCTGCTACTATGTTAGTGTGTGATAGCTGTTCGAGAGGATGGCATATGGCATGTATGACTCCTCCCCTCACGGTGGTTCCTCAGGGACAGTGGTTATGTCCTAGATGTACTTGACCTATAGCTAGTTCATTCTTTATATGGTATAGATTGCAGACAAGCGACTAACGATGGGGCTCCATAGCACCCGGCCTCCTGATCTTTGCCCATTAGAGGGTATACCATATACTTAGAGTAGATGGCTATCTGGAGTTAGAGGGACCTAACCGCCAGCTAGAGGGCGATTGTGGCACTTTAGAGTCTATGTATGACTTATGTGTGAGTTGTGCTTTTATAGTGTATGATGTTGACAGCGATGTATGTTGTGTAGCGATGTATATACGCACAACAGCTGTCACGCCATTTGTAGTTCCGCATCAAGATGCTCTGACACTGGAGTTCCAGTGATGGTAGTTAGAGTTATTCTAGTTGTTTCTCAAGGACTGCTCTCCGATGGTTAGATTTCGTGTTTGGGGTACTGACTTCACGGTGGGGCCCACCGTCACTTTGCACCGTTTGCACCATCGAGTGTGCCGTCAGCGGGACCGTTAGGGTTTCAGGGCTAGCTCAAGTCCAGGGGGTATAGTTTTGAAGTGAGCTCCAGAGAGCTCACTTCTCTGATGTTGAGCCTTCGAGTTCCTGGCTATGGTGGACAGAGGCCGGCAAGCGTCACCTGGATTCTCTATGCTTGAGTGGGTGTGGCTTGACTGTAATCAGTGCCCAGTTATTGGCAATTTATAGAGTGACAGATCAAGTACTGATCTGAGTTGAGTTGAGTTGAGAATGTTAAGCAATCTGATTATTGTGGTACTTTAGAGTCTATGTATGACTTATGTGTGAGTTGTGCTTTTATAGTGTATGATGTTGACAGCAATGTATGTTGTGTAGTGATGTATATACGCACGACAGCAAGGATACAATCAACTTTGTACTCCTCATGATCATTGATTGGGATGGGAGGAGGAGGAGGTTGGACACAAAAGGAAAAAGAAGATGGGTTAGGAACAAAAGGTTTCAACTTGGAAATGTGAAAGACAGGTGGACGTGCATATGAAAAGGTAAGGCAAGTCGATAACCAACAGGAGAGATGATTTGGGTGACATCAAAGGGTCCTATCCAATTAGAGACAAGTTTATAAACTTGGGTATCAAGTGGGAGGGGTAGGTTACTAGAGGATAGCATGAATTTATCACCAACTTCAAAGGTGAGATCATGACAATGGTCGCACGTACATTGTTTTTGGCAATTTTGAGCAACAAGGAGGTGAGATTTGGCTTGTTAGAGAGATTGGGATATGATGGTCAAGAAGGTTGATGCATGAGGGACCTGATATGGAGGAGCAAGAAGAGAATTTGGAACAAGTGGATCTTGGCCAAAATTGAGAAAGAAAGGAGAAAATCCTGTGCTTGCCTATTTGGAATTCTTGTAGGGAAATTTTGCAATTGCAAGACATTCATCTCAATTGGTATGGTGGACATTGACAAAGGCACATGGCATATCCTCCAAGGTACAATTTGCACGTTTGGTTTGTCCATCTATTTGAGGATGATAGGCCGTGGACAAAGCAAGCTTGGTGCCAAGTATCTGGAAGAGTGCTTGCCAAAACTTCTCGGTGAATCGAGGAGCAAGGTCAAAGATGAGTACACATGGCATCCCATGATGCTTGAAGACATTGTCAAAGTAGATTTTCACTAAGGTTGGAGCATCCAAGGTATCAAAGGTTGGTGCCAAGTGGATTTGCTTATTAAGCTTATCCACAAACACCATGATTGTTGTGTGTCCTTGCTTTGTCTTGGGCAAGGATGTGATGAGATCCAAACTCATGTATTCCCATCAAGTGGATGGAATGGGGAGTGGTTGAAGGAGTCCACTCGGCTTCTGGTTGTTGGCCTTGTTATGTTGGTAGTTCTCACACAATTGGACAAACTCTTGAACATCTCATGTTATGTTGAGCCACCACCATCAGCGTTGGAGTGTAACCAAGGTCTTGACCACACCCATGTGACCAGCTATTGGTAAAGCATAGGCTTCTTGAAGGTGCACAAGTTGGAGATCACCTTTGGTTGGAACATAGATTTGGTCCTCATGGAATAGGTCTTCCTTGAAGCAGAAGGTGTTTTATTCCTTATCACATGTTGTAAGACTATCATGTACCATTTGGAAGAAGAGATCTTATTGTAGAGCTGATCAAAATTCCTTTTGGACCTTGGAGTCAATTGACACCATTGTAATTGCTGTTGTGATGAGAGGAAGAGACTTCAAATCAAGTTGTTGTGATAGAGCATCAAGGATGATATGGAATCAACCTACTTTGTACTCAAGTTTGATGTCAAACAATTGGAGTTGCTCCTCCCATCAAAGATGTCAATTCCTCATGTGTTCCAAATATAAGGTCTACAACAATGATGTGTAATTAGTTTGCATGATCACTTGTTTCCCTAAGAGATAGTTCCTCCATACCTTGGTGGCATATACCATTACAAGTTGTTCCCAATCTCCAACAGAGTAATTTCTTTCAATTGTATTTAGTCGGCAAGATACAAAGGCAAGTGACCTTTCATGTATTCCAAGTGTAAGATCTACAACAATGGTTTGTGATCGTTCTGCATGATTACTTGTTTCCTTAAGAGATAACCTTGGTGACATATACCATTGCAAGTTGTTCTTGATCTTGAGCAAAGTAATTTCTTTCAGCTGTATTTAGTTGGCAAGACACAAAGGCAATGGGATGTAGTCCATTTAAGAATTCTTGTTGCAACACTGCTCCAATTGCAAAGTTAGAATGTAAAAGACCAAGACCAAGGAGAGAAATAGAAGAATGGAAGCTCACATTGGGACACTTGAATGAGGGAAAACTCCAAATGCCTAAAATGAGCTTTGGCTTTGGTATTTATAGGTAGCATACAAAGTCCTTGAGAAGCTTCTCAAGAAGCTTCTCCGAGCCGCTTTC
The DNA here is from genome assembly GCA_948567375.1 of Lunularia cruciata. NCBI lineage: Eukaryota > Viridiplantae > Streptophyta > Marchantiopsida > Lunulariales > Lunulariaceae > Lunularia > Lunularia cruciata. Next base: position 70,939,525 of record OX419757.1, on the reverse strand, counting down.
TTAGAAGGCAAGCCAAGTTAACTAGGAAGCTTCTCAAGAAGCTTCCTTCTAGAAGCTGCCTACTTGGCGTGCAAGCTAAACTAGTTAGAATCTTCTAGAAGCTTTCTTCTAGAAGCTACCTGCTTGGGGCGCAAGTTAACTAGTTGGGAAGCTTCCTAAGAAGCTTCCTAGATGCTTCTAGAATATTCTAACATAATTTGGCTTATTCTCTACTTTGTTAGCCTTACTAACTATATCACTAAACTCCATATTATTACATATTCCCCCACCGCTAGTTGGTGACGTCCTTGTCGCCATTGAAGCTTGAAACTCTTGGATGGCTATCTGTGCATTCTAGAGGTGAGAAGCCATTGTCATTCCAACAAGCCAAATCCACAGTATCAACCATTGGTGCCAAATGGATTTGTTTACTAAGCTTATCTACAAACACCACAATCGTTGTGTGACCTTGTTGTGTCTTGGGCAAGGAGGTGATGAGATCTAAGCTCACATGTTCCCAACGAGTAATTGGAATGGGAAGTGGCTGAAGGAGTCCACTCGCCTCCTGGTTACTGGCCTTGTTGCGTTGACAACTCTCACACAATTGGACAAACTCCCAAACATCTTGTGTCATGGTAGGCCACCACCATTGGCGTTGGAGGGTACCCAAGGCCTTCTCCACCCCCATGTGACCAGCTATTGGTAGATCATGGGCTTCTTGAAGGCATGCAAGTCAGAGATCACCTTTGGCTAGAACATAGATCCGGTCCGCATGGAATAGAAGACCTTCCTTGAAGGAGAAGGTGTTGTACTCCTTGTTGCCAATTGTCATACAACCATGTACCAATTGGAAGAAGTGATCTTATTTTAGAGCTGACTAAAACTTGTTATGGACCTTGAGGTCAATTGACACCATCGTAATTGCCACCGTGATGAGAAGAAGAGACTTCAAATCAAGTCATTGTGATAGAGCATCAGGGATGACATAAAACCAACCTGGTTTGTACTCAAATTTGATGTCAAACAATTGGAGTTGTTCTTCCCATCAATGATGTTGACTCTTCATGTGTTCCAAGTGTAAGGTCTGCAACAATGGCTTGTGATCAATTTGTATGATCACTTGTTTCCCCAAGAGATAATGCCTATATACCTTGGTGGCCTATACCATTGCAGGTTGTTCCTGATCTCAAGTAGAGTAATTGTTTTAGCTGTATTTAATCAGCAAGACACAAAGGCAATGGGATGTAGTCCATTTGGGAATTTTGTTGCAACATAGCTCCAATTGCAAAGTTAGAAGCATCAAAATCAACCACGCAAGGTAGTTGAGGATCATATGGTTGAAGAATGGGTCTTGAAGACACCATATGCTTCAGCTTCTAGAATGCTTCTTCATGTTTGGTGGTCCACTAGAAGCTTGAGCTCATTCCCAAGAGGTCAGTCAATGGTGCAACCACATGAGCATAATAGTGGATGAATCATCGGTAAAAACTGGCCAATCTATTGAACACCCGTACTTCTGTAGCATCCTTTGGGGTCGGCCAATTAGTAATGGCCTTGATTTCTCTTCTTCCATCTTGATCCCCTTTGATGAGATCTTATGACCTTTGATGACCCAAGAAGGTAAACTCCTTCTGCCAAAAGGTACACTTTGACTTCTTGTAGTAAAATTTCCATTGTCATAGTCATCTTATGACTTCTTGTACATGATTCACGTGTTCTATCTTTGTCTTACTATAGATTAAGATAGCATCCAAGAACACCACCACAGACCGATCCTATAGTCTATCCATCACTTGATGCATCTGATCCATGAAGACCATTGGAACATTAGTGAGTCCAAAAGGTAGAACTCTCCACTTGAAATGCCAATACCTTGTGTGAAAGGCAGTCTTTTGCACATCCTTTCTATCAATAGGAATTTGCCAATAGCCACTGTGAAGATCCAACTTGGAAAAGTAGTGTGCTCCACTTAGTTGATCAAGCAAGTCATCGATCCCAAGGCAAGGGATATGCATTCTTCACGGTTTGCTTATTGAGCCCATGGTAATCAATACAAAAATGAAGTCCTCCATCCCTTCTTTTGGAACAAATAGTACCGGTGCTCCCCAAGGAGAGGTACTATGTTGTATGAAGTCCTTATCCAATAACTCTATAAGTGTTCTTTGCAACTCCTCCAACTCCTTTGGTGAGAGCCGATAGATTGGTCTACTCATTAATGTGCTCCTTGGCAATAACTTGATCTTGAAGGGCATACCTCAATTGAGAGGTAATCCCTTTGGTAGATCATCCAGAAATATGTCCGCAAACTCCTGAACTATCGATCAACCATTGCTTGATGAAGCCCTTGGCCCTCCTTTGATTGTCCTTGTGCAATCGGCTTGATCCACACCGCAAATATAGACTTATCTTCCTCCAAAGCTTACTCTATGGTTGCTTCACTAACAAAATTCCCTTCCAAGGATTTATCTCTCTTCCAAGCTTACTCCATGGTTGCCTTCTTGGCAGACTTCCCATCTTGGGACTCATCTCCCTTCAAGGTTCACTCTATGGCTACCTTCTCAACAAACTTCCCATCTTGGTACTGAATATTCTTAGGTGTCTTACTCAGAGGTGCCAAACAACCTAATCAGAAATTCATACCTTGGTGTTGTACTTGAATTTGTCGTCGGGTCCAATCAAATTGAACCTTATGATGTTCAAGCCAAGGTAGACCCAAAATGATATCATAGTGTAGAGGTGCCACTACAAACCTCATAGACTCCAAATACTCCTTCCCAATCTTGAAGGTAACAGGATACGAGGTGCGGAATACAGAACCCTTTCTACCATCCACCATCATCAAACTACTTCCAATCACTGGCTTGATAGGAATGCCCAATTCCTTTACTACGTGCATAGACATGCAATTCTTTCAACTTCCATAATCAACCAAAATCCTACAACCCCGATTAGATATTGTACCTTGCAAGTGAAGCAAACTTGCATAGGTCAATCCTTCAATCCCATTGGAACTAATCAAGCTCCTAATAGGCGGCTTGAAATCTCCTATTGGGATTCCTTGTTTCCTTGATCATTCTATTCCACAAACTCTATTTGGGCAACTTGTCTAGGTTGCCTATTCCTAAGTGGGCATTCAGCAATGCAATGTCCAACTTGGCGACAAAGAAAACAACCTCCATTTTATCACAATCTTTCTCTATCCATTGTACTAAGTGGTCTTTGTTGGATAGCATCAATCTCCATTGGTGTCGGTTCTTCTATCCGTGCATAGTGTATTGGTAGGCCTTGTGTAGGTCAAAGTCAAGACCAACTTTTTGCCACCAAGGAATCAAAGCGCTTAACCAATTGCATGGCTTCTTCTATGTTTGTGGTTCCCACATGGTCACCTCCAATTTGGTTTGTGACTTCAATCCCCGCACAAATTGATCTAGAACTTCACCTTCTTGTATATTTAGAATCTGCATGATGATGTTCTAAAATTGTGTGATGTAGCTCCTTATTGAGCCAACTTGCTTCAACTCCGCCAATTTATCTTGTGCGGCTTGGGTGGTTTTTATAGTTTGAAACCAACCCAATATTGCATCCTTGAATTCTGCCCATGTCAAAATTGGTGCAACAATCTATCATTCTGCTTGCTCCACTCGGAATTGCCACCAAAGTTTTGCCATACCATCTAATTGACTAGAGACCAAGTGAATCTATTTGCGTTCATCTTGAAGATTGGTGGCTTCAAAGTAACATTTGCAATCAAACAAAAAGTTCTCCATTGTGCCCAAAAGATTCTTGCCTTCAAACACCTTGGGTTTTGGAAATCAAATGCAATCTTCTCTATCTCGAATTGGCGTTCTCTTTATATGTTCTTGTCGTTGCTGATCTTGTTCATCCACCAGTCAAGTAAGGTGCTCAATTTGTTGCTACATCACAAGGATAATGTCTGGTATTGCCACCATAGCTACTACTCTATCCCCTTACTCCCAATTTATCTAATTGATTAGCACATAGATGCAACACGTCCACCATTCTCCATAAGTTACAACCAAAAGTATCAAGGGTTCCTCAAACATGGTGATCATATGCAGAAAATCTTGCCCAAAGCGTGAGGTGATGAATTGTGTGAAACAATGTTTGGGTAATATTTGGACATGAAAATCCCAATGGTTTGGTGGAAATGGATTTAGTGGTCCATAAATTCCATCCATCCTATTCTTTCTCTGATATCAATGTAAAAGACCAAGACCGAGGAGAGAAATAGGAGAATGGAAACTCACATTGGGACACTTGAATGAGAGAAAGCTCCAAATGCCTAACATGAGCTTTGGCTTTGGTATTTATAGGTAGCATACAAAGCCCTTGAGAAGCGTCTCAAGAAGCTTCCCCGAGCCACTTTGTTAGAGTGCAAACCAAGTTAACTAGGAAGCTTCTCAAGAAGCTTCCTTCTAGAAGCTGCCTACTTGGCATACAAGTTAAGCTAGTTAGAAGCTTCTAGAAGCTTCTAGAAGCTACCTACTTGGAGCACAAGTTAACTAGTTGGGAAGCTTCCTAAGAAGCTTGTAGAATATTTTAGGCTAATTTGGCTTATTCTCTACTTTGTTAGCCTTACTAACTATGCCGCTAAACTCCATATTGTTACATAGAAGCATCAAAATCAACACACAAGATAGTTGAGGATCATATGGTTAAAAGATGGTTCTTGAAGACACCATATGTTTCAACTTTTGGAATGCTTCTTCATGTTTGGTGGTCCATTGGAAGCTCAAGTTCTTCCCCAAGAGGTCAGTCAATGGTGCAGCCACATGAGCATAATAATGGATGAACCGTCAGTAAAAACTGGCCAATCCATTAAATGCCCGTACTTTTGTAGCATCCTTTGGAGTTGGCCAATTAGCAATGGCCTTGATTTTCTCCTCTTCCATGTTGATCCTTCCAATGAAATCTTGTGACCCAAGAAGGTGACCTCCTTTTGCCAAAAGGCACACTTTGATTTCTTGCAATAAAATTTTCATTGTCATAATCATCTTAGACTTCTTGTATATGATTCACGTGTTCTGCCTTTGTCTTGCTATAGATTAAGATATCATCCAAGAACACCATCACGTACCAATCCAATAGTCCATCCAACACCCAATGCATCTGATCTATGAAGATTGTTGGAGTATTAATGAGCCCAAAAGATAGAACTCTCCACTCGAAATGCCTATACCTTGTGGGAAAGGCAGTCTTTTGCACATCCTCCTATCGATAGAGATTTACCAATAGTCATTGCAAAGATCCAACTTCTAAAAGTATCATGCTCCACTTATTTGATCAAGCAAGTCATCGATTCGAGGCAAGGGATATGCATTCTTCACTATTTGCTTATTGAGCCCATGGTAATCAATATAGAAACAACGTCCTCCATCCTTCTTTGGAACAAATAGTACCGGTACTTCCCAAGGAGAGGTACTATGTTGTATGAAGTCCTTCTCCAACAACTCCGTAAGTGTTATTTGCAACTCCTCTAACTCCTTTGGTGGGAGCCGATAGATTGGTCTACTCATTGGAGTACACCTTGGCAATAATTAGATCTTGAATAGCATATCACGATCAAAGGGTAATCCCTTTGGCAGATCATCTGAAAACAAGTCCGCAAACTTGTGAATTATCTAATCAACCATTGCTTGATGAGGCTCTTGGCCCTCCTCAGATTTTCCTTGTGCAATTGGCTTGATCCACACCGCAAATACAAACTTATCTTCATCCAAAGCTTACTCTATGGTTGCCACACTCACAAACTTCCCATCTAAGGACTCATCTCTCTTCAAAGCTTGTTCCGTGGTTGCCTTCTTGGCAAACTTCCCATCTTGGGACTCATCTCCCTTCAAGACTTGCTCTATGGTTACCTTCTTGACAAACTTCCCATCTTAGAACTAACTATTCTTACTCAAAGGTGCCAAACAATCTCATTGGAAATTCCTACCTTGGTGTTGTACTTGAATTTGTCATTGGTTCCAATTAAATTGAACCTTATGACGTTCAAGCAAAGGTAGATCTAGGATGATATCATAGTATAGAGGTGCCACTACAAGTTCATAGACTCTAAATACTCTTTTCCAATCTTGAAGGTAACAAGATGCGAGGTATGGAATCCAGAACCCATTATACCATCCGCCATCATCAATCTACTTCTAATTACTGGTTTGATAGAAATACTCAATTCCTTTGCTACTTGCATAGACATGCAATTCTCTAAACTTCCAAAATCTTCCAAAATCCTACAACCCTGATTAGATATCGTACCTTGCAAGTGAAGCAAACTTGCATAGGTCAAGCCTTCAATCCCATTGTAACTAATCGAGCTCCTTGTAGGCGGCTCAAAATCTCCTATTGAGACTCCTCGTTTCCCTAATCATTTTGCTCCATAAACTCCATTTGGGCAACTTGTTGAGGTCGCCTATTCTTGAGTGGACATTCAGCAATGCAATGTCCCAATTGGCGACAATAAAAATAACCACCATTTTGTCTTAGTTTCTCTCTATCTGCAATGCCAAGTGGTCTTTGTTGAATTGCATCAATCTCCATTGGTGCCGGCTCTTCCACCCGTGTGTAGTGTATTGGTAGGTTTTGTTGAGGTCAAGGTCAAGACCAAGTTCTTGCAACTAAGGAATCAAAATGTTTGGCCAACCACATGGCTTCCTCCAAGTATTGTGGCTCTCGCATGGTTACCTCTAATTTGGTTCTTAGCTTCAAGCCCCTCACAAATTGATCCAAAGCTTCACCTTTTAGGATATTTGGAATTTGCATGATGGTGTTCTGGAATTGCATGATGTAACTTCTTATAGAGCAAATCTGTTTCAATTTTGCCAACCTATCCCGTGTAGCTCGTGTGGCATTTAAAGCTTGGAACCAATTAATTATTGCACTCTTGAATTCTGCCCATGTCAAGATTGGTGTAACAATTTGTTGTTCAGCTTGCTCCATTCGGAATCTCCACCATAGCTTTGCTACTCCATCCAATTGGCTAGAAGCCAAAAGAATCTGTTTTTGCTTGTCTTGTAGATTGGTAGCTTCAAAATAACATTCACAATTAAACAAAAAATTCTCCACTACACCCAAGAGATTCTTGCCTTCAAACACCTTGGGTTTAGGGAATTGGATTTTCTCTTTTCCTTCTCAAATTGATACTCTCTCTATGTGCTCTTATCATTGAAGATCTTGTTCATCCAACAATCTAGTAAGGTGCTCAATTTGTTGTTGCATAGCAAGGATAATATCAGGCATTGCCACCATGGTTGCTACTCTATCACGCCACCCGTAATCTATCTAATTTATAAATAGATAGAAGTAGCACGTCTGTCATTCTCCATAAGTTACCATCGGAAGCACCAAGGTTTCCTCATATATGGTGATCATATGCAGAAAATCATGTCCAAAGTGTGAGTTGATGAATTGTGTGAAACAATACTTTGGTAGTACTTGGACACAAAAATCCTAATGGTTTGGTGGAAGTGGATTTTGTGGTCCATAAATTCCATCCATCCCATTCCTACTCTGATACCAATGTAATAGATTGAGACCAAGGAGAGAAATAGGAGAATGGAAACTCATATTGGAACACTTGAATGTGGAAAAACTCTGAATCCCTAGCATGAGCTTTGGCTTTGGTATTTATAGGTAGCATACAAGGACCTTGAGAAACTTCTCAAGAAGTTTCCTTGAGCCGCTTTCTTAGAGTGCAAGCCAAGTTAACTAACATTTTCTTCTAAAATCTGCCTGCTTGGCTCATAAGCTAAGCTAGTTAGAAGCTTTTAGAAGCTACCTGCTTGGGGTGCAAGTTAAATTAGTCGTGAAGCTTCCCAAGAAGCTTCGTAGATGCTTCTAGAATATTCTGGGCTAATTTGGCTTATTCTCTACTTCATTAGCCTTACTAACTACAATGTTAAACTCCATATTGTTACAAGAAGAAAGATGAGAAGGAATGTTGGGAGAGACCCAAGCCGGAGTTGCAAATGGAAAAACCCAAATCAGTGTGATGGAGATAACAACTAACCAGCATAATCAAGCATTAATGCATTTCAAGAAGGCACATGAGGAATAAATGTATGCTCAAAATGAAGAAATCACTACGTTGAAGGAGGAAGTGACCATTGTACAACTTTGGGCTTCACAAGTAGAGTTGGCCTATCAATTTTCGAGGGGATGGCCAAATGTTGAATTGTAGACTTAATCGAGATGGTTGAGGAATCGGCAGATTAGAAAAAACTCCATGTATACAAGTGCAATAGGAAGTTGAGATAAAGTCTATCCAAGAAGCCATGGAAGTAGAGAGGATGTGGATCCTCATGACTGTCAAAAGAGCAGCATGGTAGACCATCATGCATGTTCCAAAGTCAATCTTGACTTGCACTCACCAAACAAAAACAAGGGAGTTGAAGTCTAAGATCTATGCATTAGATGCAAAGGTGTACTTCAACTAACAACTAGGCAAGCTGATGGATCAACTTATGAAGCATACCAATTCCAAGACGTGTTAGCTTCTATGTGGAAGGTAGTCACTGATGTCTCAAATCAGATAGTTGACCCATCCAAATGAGTTGTAAAGGTAGCTCAATGCATTAAGTATTTTTGTATATTTTATATGTGTATAAAGACTTTGTGTTGGTCATTTGTATAGACCTTTGGAGGGTCTCCCTTCCTTGTAGTTGGAGGTCTCCCTTCATTAGGTACATTGGTGTTGGGTTGGCTTTGGTCCCCATGTCCCAAAGTACTTGCCCCTGCTTTAACTCCCACAACCTTGGGAGTTGATGTTTCTTTGCTATGCCTTCTTAACTATGCAATCAAGATATTATCTTCTTTTGGACTTGGAGCCATTCCCTTATTTGAGAAGAATCCAAGCATCAACAGGAGGTGGATAAGCAATTTAAGGCTGAAGATGAGGGATTGATGTGAGGAGAGATCAAGAAGATAAAAGGAGTAATGGTCGCCATAGATATGTAACACCAAGAAGTATAGAGAATTGCCAAGGTTCAACTCACAAAACTCACCGCAAAGTTGGAGGAGAAGGAAAAGGACAAGAAAGTGATTGTATGGCAATTTGATAAGAAGTGCTAGCAGAGCTGAAGCAGATCCAAAGGTAGCTAACTAGAGAGAAGACCAAAATCTTGACGCATATGGAATGAACATGAGATTGATTGGTAGAGCTTGTTGAGTAGTTGGTTCAAGAGCAAGCTCAATGGATCAATTTGAGGGAATTAAAGACCCAAGTACACATCCTAGAAGCTAAATTCTATATTCACAAATGGCTCAACCAACTCTTAGAGCAATTGAGGGATGATATGGCAAAAATAATGAGTCCATCTATATCATGCTCATGAATTTTGAGGATTACAAGAGCATGGTAAAAATTATCATTAGACTTTGTAGAGACAAAGGTAGTTCTTTACACTAAGTCTTTAGGACAAAGAGAACACTTGGCAAAATGTAAATAATAAAAATATGTTAAGTATAGAATATCTTTGACATACAAGAAAGGTTTGGTGTCAAAGACTTTCATAGTTTTACATACCTTTGGCCTAAAAGACACCTTCAAATAGGAAGACCTTTGGCATAGAATACTTTCAACATGACAACTTTGTAAGCCAAAGATCTTTGACAAGTGAATTAAATTTAAATTCAACTGAGAAAGTGACACAGAACCATTATGAGTGATCTCAAGTTGCATAGGTAGCTCTTAATTCAGTTAGTAAAGATCAGATAGGATTAGCAATGAGTGATGTAAGTGTAATTAGAAGAATTCCAACATCCCTTAGCTATTGAATCTCTTCATCAAGAGGTAAGGAAAAAAATTTTATTTATATTTATATATATATGATTTTCAATCCAATTTTTTCACCCTACATAATTTAAATTTTGATCGCAAGGATCTCCCTGATCCTAGTATTGAATTGAGTATACTTTTCATTCTTTATTGTATGTTGTTTTGAGTAGAGGTGAAGAACATTATAGTTGTAATGTGTGCTTGAAACCTATCAATGAATTTGCATCATTCTAGGACAAGATATCCCTAGACTTATGAAGATACAAGATGATGCATAGAAGGGTTTTGGGAACATTGGAAGTACCACTAAATAGAAGCCAAGTAGACCGTCAATGTCATGATTTTTTTGTGTTGTGCCTTTTGGAACATAATCAATGAAATCATCAGAGTGACATGAAATCATCAGAGTGATCTTTGGGGTGAAACGACCTTCAAGGTGGAACTAGACTTGGGGTAAAAAGGATTTTCAGGGAGAAGAGGCCTTTGGCATGAATTGAAGAGCACATTTGGACTAGAACTCTCATTTGGACTAGAACTTTATTGAAAGTAATTTTAATTTCCTTTTCTATAGAGCACCGCTGTGGGTGAGTCTACACTTTTCGAGAAGTAGTTCCTACCCACGAGGTTGAATAGGTAACAATAAACGAACCATGACATTGTGTCACTTCTTCAAATCTAGTCGTTTCCAAGCCTCACTCCCGTGGGAACAAATTGTTCTTATCATTTTATCATTAGTGCGTGGGGACATTGGATTGTCGCGTACTTTGTTGTGCCGTTCCTGGGGATGCATTTCTTGGAATGGTTAGAGGAGAAGTAGATGGGACAATGAATGTCACCGGGTAATCAAATAACAAGGGCCATTCCGATCACTTGAAAGAATTCAGAAGTCACGAAGAAGAGAGATGCAATCATGGAGAGAAAAGCTCAAGTCGATCTTCATCGTCTTGTGGGGAAGGGAAGAATAGTGGACACTGAATTTACTTACAATTAGGCGTCGGTCCTTGCAGGAAGGCAAAATCAGACTCAAAAACATAACTTGTTTCACACTCCGCTAATCTAATTGCTCTGTTGTAGCCTGTGTTGACAGAGGAGGACCTGCCGTCACGAAGAGAAGAAGAGGTTCGTTGGGAACCATTTCACGACGAGTGCTCCAAACACCTGCATCACAAAACACCTTCGAGGTCGATCACCGAGGAAGACGAATCCTCACTTTTGATACCGCGTGAACTCTTCACGGAAGACCCAAAGTTTGGGATTTCTTTGGAAGTCGGACTTACGATTGGTGGTGTAGACGACCTTGAAAATTCCAATCTATTGTACCGTCGATTTTGACCGACAAAGAAGGAGTTTCTTAGTTTTGCACTAGAGTGTGATCTATTTTGCTACTCTGTTGCACTATCATACTCTGTTCCTAGTTCGGTATTCATTTCTACTCGAATGGCTAACCACATCCCTAACCAGCAAAATTACCCAAAAAATTGAGGAAGACCCTCACACTTTAGTGAAAGAGTTTGAGGCAATAACAGTTGTACGGTAAGAGAGGTGCTATTTGATAATAATAAGCAAGAGTCCATAATGTTTGGACATGGGCACGGACGCTCTGATTGGCCACCAACCTTGTGCTCCCCAGCTCTCATCCAGCAGAGACAGGCGCGCTAATTCAACCTTACTAGTAAACCAGCAGAGACGCTCTGTAAACTCCTGGCATTCCTCTACCGTTTCTCCTTAAAGATTTAAAGATTCTCGTAGTAATTGCGTTCCATTGTACTTCATTTGAAAGATTTATTTTATTTGTCTACTGCTCACATTAATTTATGATAGCGGGTTCTTATTGGAACATATCCTTCTCCTGCTAAAGGATGTTCTCAAGCAACCATACAAACTGTGCAGTGCTGAAGGTCATTTCGACAGTCTCGCGCACTATGCATACAATAGATGCATACACACAGGTCGAATTACTGCACAGACCCGTCACCTCTCTGCAGTGTGATTGCAATTTCGTTTATCTTCTTTCATTGTGCACTATGTAATCGCAATTACTACTCAAGGTAGTCAAATAATATCCTCAAAGTTTATTCAGCTCAGAAGGAAACTTTGAGAACCAGACAAACAGTGCATGCATGCGAAGTACGAATTCCAAACATGGTCTATGGGGCAGTAGCTTAGTTTCTAAATAAATCTCGTGCGACTCTGAAAGAATTCTTTTCCTTAGAAAACCTTTCAACGAAACACATACAGCATTTTCAGATCTCTTACAGCAACACGCAACTAACTGTCCAGAATAGTGAAGTCGACAGATTCCACAGTGAGGAACGCGTTGGCTGCAAGCCCACATACCGGTATGCTGGGCTGCAGCATGAGATGACGGGTCAGGCAGGGTAGGCTAGTCAGAGGGAAGCCGCGCAGGTAAACATCGCCTCGACGATCTTACGTCGACGGATAATCAGCTCTGCTGTTTCATCTAAAAGACAAAACCACTCATCTTTGACTTTCTCGTACGCACCTCTTTCCAATGGTCCGCTGCGTAAGGATCATAAGTGCACCACTCTGAAAAATTCTGATGTCAATCGTTGATATCTCTGACAGTTCAAAGTTTGAAGGAGAGTCGTAACTATTCCTGCGACGTCGAACAGTGCAGATTTGTTCAGTCTGTTCAACTCCTTGTCGACTGCTCGGGGGGATAACAAAGTGACGACAACAATCGTCCTGACATTGACCATTGACGTGACTAGATCTCTACACCAATTTGGTGCACGAGACAACTCAGCTCTGAAGAATCCATCAGCAGAAGATTCGGGCAGAATAAGTTTACACACCCATGGAAGGTCAGATGCGAACATGGCTCCCCTCTTCTGTGAGTTTTTATACTTCAGGCCTGATCTTTCACTTCTCATGAACGCCGTCTTCTAGGCGCCAGTGCGAGGAACATAGCTCGTTAAATATGCCTTCAGTGATGTCACTGCCAGAGAACACATTCCTCACGAGATGTTCAGGTCTGCTAGAAGTCTACGAACATCATTTCCAGCTTGCTTGCGGATACAACAGCCCTTCGAATTCTGATTGTCCCTTGCCTGCTCCTCGCAATGCGGAACTATACACCATACACAGACCATTGAGTGTAAAGGGGTGAGTGCAAGAAACACGTGAGACTGCGTCGGGGGAATAAATTCAAACTTCGGGAATTACAAAGAGTATTATACAAACCCAGGAAAGGTTAAACCCAGTGGGAAAGACGCGCACAGAAGTATGACACCCAGTTAACTGTATCCTTAGAAGAAGCTTATTTGGACACCACTGGCTCGTCTCTTTTTATTTCCTTTTCCAGGGAAACTCGACCATCTAATCTAGTTGTAAAAAACTTACTATAGTTGATCTTCCAAGTAACTCCGGACGCAAAGTCTCGGGAGGGCAGGCGAGATCCATGTTCCACATCAATCGGTGTGACTGAACCTTACAGTGCACTCATACACTCGAAAGGGGAGATGCGCTGAAGAAATGAGACTTGAAGGAGGAGGCCAGTCCCTTGTTCTATTTATCTGTTGACACAGACACCTACCTCCACATACATGGAACTCAGACTACGCTGGTCGACCTGCCATCCCGAGACTCTGCGTCCGGGGTGACACAGGCGGATAATTGTTGCTGATGGTTGGGTAAAGGGAAGCTCCTGTAACATCCCCACTCACTTGTACCTGAATTTCAGCTACGTAACACGATAACACGACGACGATACTACGGAGTCACTGATAGAAACGAATCAAATTTCCGTGATAGGTCATTTGTATCAGGCAGTGAATCTTCTATAAAATTCTTCACTGTGGGAATGTGATCAGCACCAACCGTGGATGGTTACAATAAACTTCAAAACGCAGTTTGCAACTTGAAACACCAAAGACTCTTGAATAAATACCAAAGCGTACCATGGATGTCTTGGAAAACCTACAAAGAATAACTTTCACTCAAGTGGTTTGTATGTTGCAGTTCCTCTTTGAGAACAGTTTAACGCTAAGATTCTTTGAAGCTGGTAGCAAAAATATCCATATGCATTCAGCCCAAATTAAGTTAATAGCTACATAAGTTAGGGACCAAAAACGAGATTAAGGTACTATCTCTCACTTCAGACACATTGAAGATATTCGTACTCCCGTTTCATTGAATTGGTTACTCTTGTGGCAACCATTTGGTTTCAAGCAGGACTCAGGTTACACTATTGAAATTTCATCCGCTAGCATGACATGGGCTCTTGTCTTTAACACTAGAGTATAGAAAGCCAACAATTTGACCTTGCTAACTTAGGACAGCTTCGCCTTGGTCTGAAAAGTACAATGCGTGTTTACACATCTGCCATCTGATCAGTTGCGGTATCTGTGATTCTTTAAGTCCAAAAGCGTATGCATGACTCATCATAGTTCTGTAGAGGCGAACTTACATACCCGATCCAAAACAGCTGATGAAGCCAGTCAGAGCTCCAGTCATTTCAAGAGGTTTACCATACTACTGCCGCTGCATTTTGGAAGACCTTCAAGAGCACAAGAGGTACCCCTCTAACCTGTAAGCTTCTCCACAGCCTGCCCACTCTTCTTTGGAATGCCAGGAAAAGCTCATTCATAATTGGTTTCTGATGCATATATAACAGGTTACCACGACTTATGATCAAACATTCGCAAGCCGTTGGCATAATACTTCCATCTCGGCATCTTCGTCCCCTTCTGCTAGAGCCTCCTTCTGTTGAAAATGAGGACTAATGAGAAGGTTAACTTAAGTTTTGAAAACAAGGAACAAAGAAAAACGAGAATTGTCAACAAATTTACTGAATCCAGGATTGCTTCAGTCTGGAGCCTACAAACAAACCTCTTCGTCAGGCTCCTCAACAACAGGTTGTTTCTGTTTATTCTCCTTTCTTTGCATAGCAGCTGCAGGTAGCTCAGCTATTGTTTCACCTGCGATCTCTGATAAGACTTTGTCAGCTTCATCTTCTATTTCTTCCTCAAGGTCCTCAGAATCGAGAGCTGACTCCAAAGCATCGTTCACCATTTCCTCCACAACCCCGGCCTACAAAGTTTGACAACAATGAGTTACAATAATTTAAATGATTCAGTGTTAGATTGACTTCTATAGAAACTGTGATAAGGTGAAACTGCAAAAGTTCATTGACACAGCTTGAAAATTCATGATCAAGCTTATAAAAGTCCCCAGCAATATGCTCGGAATACCCTACCTTCATCATTTCTCTGGAAAGCTCTTGCATAGTTGCTGCGACTTCTGGTGCTTTTAATAGTCCATTCACGAGCTTCATGACCTCTGTGCTCTTCTGAATGTGACCCACCGCCTTTACTGTGGCTACACAAGCGAAATCCAAGCAAAATGTTCTGGTATATAGAGAACCCTAAGTAAAATCACCGGAGCAACAACTATCATATTCAAGTTACAACTTAAGACTGGGCAACGAAAAAGGAAAGAGCCAAAATCACCTTACCCATACTTTCACCCAAATGCATCGAAACCGAGTTCAATTGAGCACTGGTTTCATGGAGGCGGAGGACGACCCGCCTTGCACTAACTAGCTCCCTTGCAAGAGACTGCCAGAAAGAATCTCATTAATTGGAATACTGAGGTAAATCCTGAATAGAAACACACATGCCAACGATGAGGTGAGAAAAATGTGGACTTCCCTCACTGAGAATTATTACGTGTCTCCTCGTGTCGGAACAAGTGCTCTATATAAAATCATAATATTCACAACAGTTTTTGGCATCAACGACTTTCTACTCATGGAGACACCTCTCTGGTGACTTAGACATCAGAGTACTGATTCAACCTGTCTAGACGTCTTTGATTTCATGTCTCATGCCGTAACTCCAGGTTTTGCAACTGCTCTACAAGAATTTTTCTGCTTACATTGATTCCATATGTTGGACTCCTTGATTCTGCTAGAGAATGTCCACGTTCCCAGGTAGCCAGGATATGAGGAAATGAGAGCAGAAGCTGTTCGAGGACCAGGGGTTCCGGAACTCATTAAGTGCAAATGAAGTGCAGATGAAATGGACACATGATATGTACGGATCAATAGTAAATGCGGAAAGGAGATGAGAGGAATCTAACAATTCGAATGTAAGGCGAAGCACAGACATAATCGAAATATTTCCTGCTCAATACTAGTAGAGAACTATTATTCATCATGCAAACGAAAGTGCTGAGCAAAGCATGTAGAGAAATAGTCCACAACATTTAATCAAGGACGTCGAAGACTGTTAAGTAAGACATGGAAGATAAAGTAATCTGAAATCGGAAGTCGGGCTGAAATCATGAAGTCGAGAGAAGTGTACGAGCCATGAAACAGACGAACATTGAAAGAGCATTAGGTGAGAATGGGTGGAGTATAGCGTACTGGGAGGGGAGTGGATCGTGACTTGGCTGAGTCGGAGCAAAACTTTAGAGAACTGGGTATGAGAACATGAGAGTAGAAGCCGTTCAAGGAACGGGGGATGCAGGGGTGAAGCGTTAGAGGAACAGATCTGGGTCGGAACTGGGTGGACGAATAGTAAGAAGAAAGGATGCATTGCTTGGGGAATCAGAGTACGCTGCCCGGTGGAACAAGGAAGACCTTGCCCAAATTCAGGGAAAACGTAGTCCTAAAGCGAGCCGCTTCCCAGACAAAAGAAACCATTATTATCGAAGAAAAGAAGAGCAAAGACACTAAGTAGATGGAGATGAGTAGAAGGTTGAAAACCCAATGGGCGAATTTGGGAAACGAGAGTAAGTAATGCGCAACTGCATTCGATGGTGAGTATGCCTGGAAATGTGTGTGGAGTGTGGGGAGGGCGTGAAACGTTTACCTTTGCGGGAAGCGCTATGGCCCCTTGAGTCCTGAAACGCTAAACAACTGAAGGAAACAAAAGGCGGCCACTGTAAACTCCAGGAGTAGATATTGAGAAGTGAGCTGTGAGGAGTAGATATTGAGAAATGAGCTGTGGGACAAGGTGGGTCCACGTGTCAGGATACAGACAGTCTTGGTACAAGTGGAAGTATTCAAACAATCTTTCGATGATCTATCGTATTAAGCAAGATATCGAAAGACGTTTCATAACCAAAGATTTATAAGTAAGTCAAAAGTAATTCAAAAGTAGAGAGTGGATCGACTTCTGTTGGAATAGCCAGGATAGGAAGTTTAATACATACATGATTACTCATTACGATTTGAATCCAAAAACGTGCATGTTTGAATATCGTAGATCATCCAAAGTAGCCACCCAGATATAAGAAATTGAAGGTACAACTTCCAAGTCACCGCGCATAATTGAATTGAAGATATTAGAAGGCTATCGCGGAGCATACTGAGAAATATGTGATAAGAAGGTGAAGAAGACAGTGCCACCTTTGCAGAAGTCATATCATTTCGTTTGGCTGCTTCTTTGGTAGATTTCTGGACGTTCTTCTCCTCTCGATGAATATCTGGTCAAAAGAATTGGAAAGGAAGCACATGTATAAGTATAAACCAAGTATACGTCTCATGAAGACGAAGTTGTACATGTAGCATAGAATTAGCTCACGACTATTGGGTCTGACGCCCTGAACTTCACCCTAATCATCAAGCAAGAAACCTGACGACTCCATATCAGTCCTGCGATCGAGAATCCATCAAGAATAAATCATGCAGGCAGCTCAATCAACAGCCAGAGGACAGGCTAAGGTTTACCTCGAATGCTCAATGTTGCGGCCCTTCTGTCGCAGTTTTCTTTGCCAGTCCCTCAACTCTTGTTGAGGTGTCGGCTTTGGCTTGATCAATCCCATAACCTTTTCCATGACTCCACGCGCTGTTCCTAGTCTTTTTCTTGCTTCTCCTCACTTCTGCTGAAGTCAAGTATTTAGCCCACATTCGGGAACTGCCGGTCAGTTTAGGGTTTAGGGTCAAAAACCTGACAGTCTTACGCCGTTCTACCACTCCATGCAGAAAATTATTTAAGTAGAGGCTATTCAGATTAATTGATGATAATCAATCGAACTTTCAATTTGATTGTCATCGATCGAACTTTAGGTTGATCAGTTTAGGTTTAGGGTAAATTCTATTGACTGTCCCCGAACTTACATAGTTGCAGAAAAATTCAATTCTTGCTATCATCACCTTGCTCGCATAAAGCTCGCATGAAGAGGGATCGAACTAGCAGAATTGCAGGAAATTCTAGTTTTCCATCAGCTCCTCTGTAATGTCTTCCATCTGCAGATCTCAACAAGCGGGTAAACCAAAACAGTCACCGGTACATAATCCGATGTGGAACTCATGGAACCCGGATGATGATCGCTGCCCCAACGAAGTTCATTACTCCCTGCAATGACGGTCTTCTCTTTCATCACAGGTTGATAACGTCTGACCTACGCACGGAACATAAAATGTGGGACTCCAGAAAAGCAGGAAAATTCACGGTCCCTTATCTTGTATGACCTACTCAACTGGATCTCTAGACAACTCTTTGAATATTTCTCTTAGTTCAGAGCTTAATCAAAAATTGGAAAGATTGTACGTTTCTAGTTACGTACAAGCTGGACCGCCTGTCACATTCATCCCCTTAGGAGGTTTGTTGTGAAGCCATCTTGATAGGATAGATTTCATCGAGCTGGGTGCCAAGCAATCGGTACTTCGAAGGAATAGTAGCCTACATAACTCACTGCAACTTCGGCACGATGGTCGAATTCATAAACAGTTTCGTCCTTCGCAACATTCCTTGTCGGTCCCAAGTGGCGTCAACTGACTTTCAGAGCTCCATAATGTTCTTCTGTGGAGTAATTAACCTTTAACCACGGGCGAAATTTTCTTCGACTGAGAGTAAACATGAGTCAGAAGAGGTAGATAGGTTTAGAACCAAGGCTGCCTTTGACGTGATAGCGTCATTATGATACGAAGCTCCAAATCTAAGTTCACGTTATTTCCATTATTCTTCGAAATAATAACAGCTTACTTGCACGAAAGCTTCAAGAGCACAGCAGAACGCATTTAACAGACATTAAAAGATCTAGGAAAGCTGTCATTGATGAATCTGTACAATAAGGAACGTGCGAATGCATACTCGACGTGACTTTGGTCTGCACCTTCATGGGAGAAACATTCGTATCCTCTTCCTGGCATCGCATCTCATACTACCGCAGCTGTATGTGTCGATCCTGATCCAACATGTGAGCTCCGTATCTCTCTCATGCGGCGACTCGCAGGACTATTGAAGCTTCCCCTTCAAGATCCGAGCGCTCCTCTCAGGGGCCGAGCTGTGTGTTCGTTTCAGCACTTTGTTCTCTCCCTGCTTCGTATCACGTCAAAGGCCCACAACTCTACCAAGACCTCTCTGTATCCAGCGGTAACCCAGTACTCGACAGTGTTACATTGACAGGCTCCCTTCTCGTGAAAGATTTACAGTTTAAAAATGAACCTCTCGTATGGAGCTATTTGCGTGACCTAAGGGTTTCAAGTATTCAGAAACTCAAAGGTACAAAGACTGGAGACCCTTCACATTCATCTGATTCTTCCACCAGATGACGGGATTATCGTATTTTTTATCATCCTTTCCTTATAACCGCACCTTAAACGCACTGCATTCCATCCGATATCCGAGGTATGATGGCTGGTGTAG
This sequence comes from Lunularia cruciata, assembly GCA_948567375.1. Classification (NCBI taxonomy): domain Eukaryota; kingdom Viridiplantae; phylum Streptophyta; class Marchantiopsida; order Lunulariales; family Lunulariaceae; genus Lunularia; species Lunularia cruciata. The sequence goes on along the minus strand of OX419757.1, from coordinate 70,920,136 downwards.
CTAATTTAAACACGGTAATCGTTCATATCGATGCAGTTTTGTTGACAGCTTCTCCTGAATCTTACTGTGTTTTGGCAAATGGCAATTTCGTGGGGATGAAAAAATCACTGCTCACGTTCTGTATAAAGCTGTCACTTCTCTGCTGTACACGGATCGAGTGATCCAACGAAATCTTGTCACATACTCACCTAGTAAAAGCATCGTTACTTCCCGTGACCAATTGAAATTGTAGTGCAGTTGATCATTTGAGGGGCAGATTGGAACGTACCGGAAGGAATATAGAAGCTGAAACGCACTTTCAAACTGGAATAGGAACATTAGGGGGTTTAAGAAATAGTTATCCGAAGCTCTATATGGAAATATACAGAGCTTCGTGAAAACTTTTTCTTGGGAGAGCTCGGTATATTTGCATATAGATTTAGATGAAGAGTGTACTAAATCAATATGGGTGCGGGCCCACTACGGAATTCAATCCATGTTCTCTATTATTAATCAGTTCTATAAGAGGTCGTTTATACGAAATAAAGGATACTGAGTTTTTCGCACGTATTGGGTTGGGTTGAATGAATTGGGTTGTCACCGAAAGAAGGGTGATGGTTCTTCTCTAGATGTAGGTGAACATCGCAAGATGGACAAGAACGAGAAATGAGAAATTGACATCAGAGTGGGAAGGATGGGTGCGGGGTGGGAAGAATTTGTGCAGGTTGGAAGGAGGGGGTGTGAATCCAATTGAAGCGCCATCTAAATTCTGTAATTTACTTGTTTGAAATTTAGAGAGATATTTTTCTCAAATAATCTTTTATTCTCCTCTATTGTTAATTGTGCATAGAATGGGAAGAGAGTAGAGCATACCGAAGAGGTAGCACTCATGGGTGTTATCTTTATAGATTCAAGAATTAAGTGGGACATGTTGAGAGATAATACTCGTGTAGAACCAATGAGTATATGGAATGAGAACATGTTTCTCTCTAGTGAAAAATTATTTTATTATTTTTCTTCAATTGTTTTGAGAATGTCAATCTAGTATTGTTTCCAAAATATAAGAAGGCAAGAAAGCATCTGGTGACATTCAGTGTGCATTGGAAGATATTGAGTGACACGCGGTGTACATTGGAAGGAGTTGGTTGGTAGGTGGTTGCCTGTTGACGCCCAACATAATAAGGAAAAGGCACACATAAATGTTGGACGGTGCTAGTTGCCGCTCGGTGTAATATGTTAATTTAGAATTAAATAGGCTTTCACCCATCGTAGCTCGATGGCGCCCTTAGCCCATATATTTTCATGCACATTCTATGATGTTTCATTCCTCAATGGATCCTCTTTGGTAAGGAATATAACCATGTATATTTTCAATTTTGGGACAAAATGTTTGGCGGTAACTTGTCACTTCAATAGGAGGGAGAGCTTAAGTTCAACAAAGTTAAGAAACTTATGAATTCAGATTCTTAGCCCTAATTGTAAGATAGTCCATATTTCTATCTCAACGTGAGGCTGAGAAGTTAAAAGTGAGACAACTTTGACAAATGCTACTTGAGACATGGAGTGCAAACTATAGCTTTTGATGAAGACAAGATTACAACGGTGGACAATGTTATTAAGGAATATTTTAGATTTTGCCTTTTACTGAATTGTAACAGTGACATCAGGCTGGGTTGTGGATTTGGGGCAATTCTCCCCCTTAGAATTGATTCTCAAAATTTGCAGGCAGTAGGTAAAGCTTAACCGCTGAAGTTGCAATATGTGGACTCAAAACATCCTTGTAACTTGATGTCTAGATTCATGAGGTGGTAAGGAACTCAGCCTCAGATAGAGATATATGTGGAACCTCAGATAGAGATATATGTGGAAGGGAGTTCCAAAAGAAAACCTTCCTTGCTTTCCTTCCAGTTGTTCAAGAAAACTGAACCAAAGATGCAGTTATAAGAGATTCCATTATCGAAGAGAAACACCAAGATCTAATGAGGTAAGTTGAGTGTTTCAAACGGTCATTGAACAAATTTTGAGTTATTAAAATCTCCAAACAAGCACTTTACATCATGTCAAACACGCAAGATATTTGCACAAACTAATTCTAAGACCTTATCTATTTTGGCAAGAAGATAAATCTAGAGATTCTAAATGCAAAACAAGCAAGCTGAGCTAGGTAATTCAAGAGTTGTGCCAATCACAATATCTTGACAAAATATACCCATGCATGAGATCTTTGACTATCTCCATGATCTCCGCTTCCCAAATCTGCACATCTTGGTTCAAAACCCCATTTGAGACTGACTTTGTAAACTGAGGAAGTTAAATAAGCTCATGGTTCCATATGCTACTAACACCTATGGTCTAAAATATATTCATCCAAAACACAAAACACTCATTTGGACACGTACATGTGGAGAAGAATGGAGAAACATTTTCTTGACTTCATTAGAAAAACTGTTGCTAGTAAAAGATCAATTGGATGAGCTTTGGCCATGGATAAAAGTGCAAGTTGGAATAAAAACCACTCATGATTTCTACCAATCATCATTATCTTCTTCAAGTGCATGCATTGAACTTCACCACAATAACTATGCATTTAATTTGCCATCACCTCGTCACTTGCTATCACCAGAACTTGATTGAAAAATTTTATAAACACGTGGCACAGTTTGAGGTTGTTTATAACTAATGGCCTAAACTCCATAAGGTCAATTGCATGTCTACCATGGAAACCGCGGGTCAATGTCAATTGTGCTTGGTGTCTTTGGTTAATTTGGGATTAAACATGCTTTCGCTCGTAGTTGCTCGATGGCACCCATTCTTGAGGTATGTAATACAAATAGCTAGACATATTAGCTAAAGGTGAAAATTGGCTTGGTAACATTTGGAAGGATGTTAAGTATGATGTGCTAGGTATATCAAATAGGGGTGTCACCAAAAGAGTACTTCTACTAATAGGGTAGGAGTCAAAAATAGCCTAGAAACTTTAGAGCCAATTTTGAAGGCCTAAACAGATGAATTAGGCCTTGAAAATGTGCTCAGTCTTCTCCATTCCTGCTCCTTGGTTTGTCTCATCAAGAGCCTTCCAACAATACTCAACCATGCGATTTGGAGATTCTTACAAAAAGATTCCCTTTGGTCAAAGGTGGTTTGACCAACCAGATAGGATCAAGACCTACATGTCACCCATGCATACAACTAATCTAAGGGTAGAGATCATATACATGGATGGATCTGACCCAAGGGTGAAGCTTTTGCAAGGGTAGTCCCCTTTGCTATATAATACAATCAAGGTGCTCCTTTGGAGCATCGAGGGTTTGAGTGTGAAACTGTGTGTTTCTCATTGTGTGTTTATCTTTGGGTCCCCTATCCTCAAAGTATTACAAGGTGTAATGTGTTAATTTAGGATTAATAGGATTTTGCCCGTTGCCACTCGATGGCACCGTAGCCGCCAATTGTTGTCCTTTTGGAGTAAATTTTTTTGATGTTTAATCAATTTCTTAGTTTCCATAGGGCAGCACGGATCATTCTTCATAACTTGCACTATCTCCCTTGCCGTACTAATCTATGGAAATGAACCACCACACCAATACAAAACTAGAAAACCCGTCACTTAGTTTCCTTACAGAAGCATTTGCACACCAATGGTGAATTTGAGTTTGAATAGTTGAGAATGGAATTTTGGATATAGGAGATTTCATAAATCACACTCTAAAAATCACCCACAAAAAGACATGAACCCTCTCAAGATGCCATGTCACCTCTTCTAACAATCATTTATTTCAATACTAGATTCTTAAACGTATGTAATATAGGACTTGCACATGTAACTTGCGTTATCCCAAATGTCCCTTAACATAATTTATTGCACGTTCATTTATTCACACCTCATTTTCTTACCAAGTTCACTAAAAGTAATTACAAAGTTTATTAATTATCTCATAGGAATCAGTCAAAACTATTTATGAAACCCCCTTTTGTATTTATCGAAAAAATGACTGCATAGAAAAAATGAAGTATGGGAAGGCCCCATCAAGCTGTACAAGGGAGAGATGAAAAAGGTAAAATGGGGCCAAGCCTCAATAGAGTCTATATGAGAAATCTACCCCACTACACCTAAGATATCCGAGCTATGTAAGTCGTGTGGTCTACATATAATTGGAGCATTCAAAGAAGGATCACCTAATGTGATTGCTCTCCTTTTATGGATTGCACCAGTCAATGCCCTTTATAGAGCAATGGACATACGTTGTCTAAAATATGCTACAAAGTATGAGAGTGAAATGTTACCCCCTGGCGCTTAACATGATAAGCTCTCGTGCACTCCGTGACAAATGTGTCAAACACCATGTCCATTGCTCCATATAACTCCAAGGCAAGAGGAACAAAGAGGTGATCTCATTGCATGCCTCTTTCCTTGGAGACCTTACGACTTGCTGTTGCGCTCGCCGCACATCTAGAGGATGGGTAATCACTCATTCCAAGACAGTATCTTGCATAGGGTTTGTAACCATGACATCCATAATTGTCATTTGATCATTTTGGTCCAAGTATAAATCTATGTTGACTCGTGTCATTTGCAAAATATACTAACATTCCTTCTAAGCTAAATATCCACTCTCCCGCCTTAACAAACATTAGGTCTCTAATAGCATCATGGTCCTCCTTTTGTACCTAGCTAGACTTCACTATCGTTACCCTCGCACTGGCAACTATGACATGGCAAATGCTCCATGACTCACCTTACACGTCATAGTCTTTGACCGCAACATCCACGGCGCATTTGGACCCTCTCTCCTGCGCTTGTACCAGACGTACACGCTTGAAGTTGAGGTAATGCTAAGGCAGCTATATCTACGGCGACAGCAAGAGAGAAGCTCAATTAGGTCACGGATGCGACAAACTTTCTAACGCAGTGTGGGTTTCAATCTTTCCTCAGCAAAGACTGTAAAGGCACATGTCATGACATGACATATCAAATGAAGGGCTAGGAAGGGGAAAACGCTACCGCGTAGGATAACAAGAAGGATGGGAACACTCTATCAAACCCTACAAGGAAAAGACATTGGAGGTAAAATGTGACTAAGCTCCAATATTATCTGCCCTACACCACCTAAGATGCACCTAAGGGGGCAGGAAATAACTTCGGAATGGAATCCAACAACCGTGAAATCAAGACACAGAGTGGGGGCCGCAGTCCCTTATAGGGAGCAAGCAGTCTCTTATATGGAGCAAACAATTCCATGTCAACGGCTGTTGATACAAACAACCCTAAGCGAAGAACGAAATTTTATCTGCTGCAAGAGAACGAACTGTTGTCGTTCAAATACAGATCAGGGTCTTTAGAGTTGGTTTTGCCAGTCTCAGTTCAACTCTCGGCTGATCGGCACAGTCCCAGCTCGTCTATCCTCAAAGAAATTACAACACTGTTCAGCTCATTGCGCAGACCGTACTCAGTGAACAATTGTCGCTGATTGCTATTCCCAGCTTTTTGATACTCCAACAAAACATCAACACTCTTCTACTAATTGCCCGGACCGTGGCTGTCAGTGTACAAACTCTTACTCTATGAAAGTTTCGGGCTCTGTATTTTAGTCATTCGAGGTTCTATCTTTGGAACAGTTGCCCTAGTTGGCCTAACTTACAGAAACCCAAAAGATCAAGTCAGACGGGTATTGGAGGAGATAGATAATGAACTGGTATGTACAGTGGATAAGAATCTGTATCATGGACGAGTAGGACTGCAGCGCCGCCGCGGTTTCCAATCGTAGAGCATGGCTTCGCCCTCGTTCTACAGTATGTCGAACGAGGGTTCATACTGTATAATCAGCTGAACGGCATAACATATGTTTAAAAGCCCAGGCTGCTTGAGAGATTACCGCCTCGGTACCCATCTCATGGGAAAGGAAAGCAACGTGAAGATACCGTCGTTGATGACTAATATGGTTTCACCCTGTAGACGGCACCTGTAGCGGGATACCAGACATTCACTTCTGCTGCAACAAGGAGGATAGAGGAAGAAGATGTGAGCCTCAATATGCTTCGCATTATGAATGCAGCGACAACACTCGTGAAATGCCTACAGAGAACTGTAGGCAGCTTGCCAGTATTGTTTTTGTATTAACGTTAGGTTATCGTGCTTCTCGCTGGCGACATTGATGGCTGGGCCACAGCCAGATTGAGTGGAATACCTCCAGTAGACCTCCAAGACGGTCCATAGATGCGATTCTTCTCCTGTAGAGTTTACTTGCACGATGTAAATGCATACAGATTAAAAGCCTCGTCGGGAAGGAACACAACAGCTATGTCTAGCAATTCGATTGATTTTAGTTGTGCCTGTAAACACGATCAGATCATAGAGCGGAAGCGTAGATATTGTTAAGGCTCAATTCTCAGCCATAAGTGCGATTGTTGACAGATTCCTGTGCACAATGGTTTGGCACTGGCGAGATCAGGGGACATACATGGCTTGCCAGTTTGCCCGCTACTAAAGAGCCTGGGCACATTTAGCGCATACTCAACATGGGAAGGCGGTGCCAATGACCGGCGGGACTGGTTTGTTTAAAAGAATAACTCATTAATAAATACTCAAATTCAGCTAACGAAAATAAATACTCAAATTCAGCTAGTATGGCATTTTTTGGAATTATTAACATGACTTATTTCATGTGGATACTGCAAATCGTTTGAATTATTATCATTATATGTTAATCCTCCATAGCGATATTGTTAATCCTTTTTAAGGGCGGTCTTGTCAAATTCTATATGGATGTGTTACAAAGTGACCCATTAATTTTACTTTACGGTTCTCAACTATCTCCTCAAATTGTCATGTCCTTTTGATTTCCCGATGATTTTCTTAACCAGTTTGATAAACTAGTTTATTTATAGGGCGCTGATCCATATGGGGTATTTTGTAAATTTTGACTATAAGGACTTGACTTTGGTAGCAATTTTGTAAATTTTGAAAATAAATGTAGTTCATAATTTAATAACTATTTTTGTAGTAAATAAAATTCATTTAATCAATAAAATATATTTTCGAAAAATCTGGAATCAAAACCCACTAACGTCATCCTATCTTATCTGGGCTAAACATAGAGAACTAGAGTATAGATGTGGTTCACTCGAATAAAAAGGATATTTTCACACTATCCTACTGATAATGATAAAAGAGGTAAATGATAGTTTTACTATGAAAACTCATTTCTTATCAAGCATCCTAATCATAGTTTTTGTTCATGAACCTGGGTATGGGTTAAAACATACTTTACGTCAAAGTTCTATGGGAGATAAGATAGAACTTTACCATGTATGTAAGATAAGATAGAACTTTACAATATATGTAAGTGTAGAATTGATTTTTGACGACTGTAAGATAAATACCCTTAGATAGGCTCTGACATAACATGGACTTTAAATTATAGAATTATTTATATTGGGGATGGAAGAATGCAACTCGCCAATAAAAAAGGAGGTTTTGAGGTTCTGTTGGATCTTGTAAATACATTTTTTACATGAGGTCCATGTAAAGGATTATAGAACTATTTATATTTGGGATGGAAGAATGCAACTTGCCAATAAAAAGGAGGTTTTGAGGTTCCATTGGATCTTGTAAAGACATTTTCATGAGGTCCGTAAATCCTTTACATGGAATCCTTTAGCATTTAAGTTGAAACATTGAAAGAATTATTTGTGATCTAATGTGGTTCTTCTATTTTGTGCAGATATGCATGGTTCATGTCATGACTTGACATGATATGTTTGTAGAAATCTGAACTTTGGTCTCAACTGAATCAAAGAGGAGGTTCTAATACATTTGAGTGCAATCTATACTTGTTACATGATTGTGATGTTGGAAATATGCACATGGCTCATCTAGTACTTTCTTTTGAATAGGTACACACCCAAGATAAGAAAGATTTCAATATCAATAGAGCAAAAGCCGATGTGTTGAATGAGCATTGCATTTGTATATTGGAAGGAAGATGGCATTCTTTGCATGCATTGAGAGTGCAATTAAACAATAGAACCAAGAATGCTTATCTTCTTTGATGGATAGGGACATGTGTGACAACTCAACATATATCACTTTTGTAGTAATGTGTGAGTAATCGTTTGTTCCTAAAGAGATACATGTCACAAATGTTCAGATACAAACTGAAAGTAACTTGGTAGTTCTATTGGTTGCATCTTTAATCTCTTGGGTAGAAAGCATATCCAAAGGAGTGTATCAAACACTCGCTAGAGGGTTTACTACAAATAGATGTCACTTAAAATCACAATTCTTCATTTCTAGTCCAAATTGACATCAATTGTGATGATTCAATCTATATGAGGATTGTTACTTTGCCATGATATGACTTTATCTCATAATTGTATACCACCCTTCCAAAAAAGGTACAACTTCACATTTCAAAGTGACTTTGCATCAACTTATTGTCTTCGGCTACCAATGATAAATATTGACTATAATATAGTTTTCACATTTCCGTCAAGGTATTGCTTTGGGGCGCTACACTCAAGATCAGACACACTAAATGAAATTCAAAATTATAGAATCCAACATCTAATAATCCCTCAATTTCAATCCAAATTTCTTCATGTGTTCATTTGATACTCTAAACTAAGGAAAATGATGAGTGTTACATCAACATTAATTATCTTCTACTCATTATTGAATACAAAACACTTTGAATGGCTGCTCTAAATAGTCAAACTACTTGGAAGTTACACAAACCACCTAAACTACTTAACTTTTACAATAACTTCCTATTATGTTGCAAATACAAAGTGACTCTATTTACAAAACTGCTACTTTAAACGTGTAATTACTACTAACTCGGATCCAATCCGAGTATTACTTCTACGTTGGCTTCTTCATCCAAGTTATCTACAAGTGTCTCCTACACTTTGGTTTCATCATCTACTTTTATATCTACTCTTGCCACTCATCTATAACAATATGGAGTTTACTAATGAGTTAGTCAAGATTAACAAAGTAGCAAATAGGCCAAATTAGCCTATAATATTCTAGAAACATCTAGGAAGCTACTTGGTACTTTCCAAGTATTGGAGAACATGCATGCAAAGTGGTGGCTTATAGGAGGAAGCTTTTTGGGAAGTTTCCTAGCTAGCTTAGCTTGCATACCAGGTAGGTGGCTTCTAGAAGGAAGCCTCTTGGATAGCTTAGCTTGCACGCCAAGTAGGCAAATTTTAGAAAGAAATTTCTCGAGAAACTTCCTAGTTACCTTGACTTGCACTCTAAGAAAGAAGCTTTGAGCAAGCTTCTTGAGAAGCTTCTCAAGAGCCTTGTATGCTTCCCTGTAAATACCAAAGTCCAAGCTCATGCTAGGCATTCTAGTTTCCCTCATTGAGACTCTTGAATGAGGGAAACTCTGAATGAGTCTCAATGTGTCTCTTTCACTTTGATATTCCATTCTTCTATTTCTCTTGATCTTTATAAAAATAGTGTAGAAGAATTGTTTTTAGACCTTATTCATTTGTTTAGGCCTTATTCATTTGTTTAGGACTCCAAAATTAGCTCTAAAGTTTTTAGGGTGTTTTCAACCTCTACATCATTAGTGGAAGTACTCTTTTGGTGACAATTTTATCTGATCTACTAAGACCATCATATATGACATCCCTATAGATATTACTATGCCGATTTTCACCTCTAGATAATTTTTGCTAATGGTATTACATTAGGCTTCCCTAAAGAGTATTTCCTCTATTGTTCTTATTGCTCTCATAGATGGAATGTTATCTTCACACCTAGATGGAACACTTGTAGACAAAACATCTTCATGTATTAATAGAATATACTGAGAGCTAGCTTGACTCTCTTCTTCACCCCATAAAAATACTCTTGTGGTCCTTAGGTATGGAAGATAGTAAACTGAATTCCTTGTGATAAGGCTCATGTAGGAGAATCCTCTCCAAATTCTTCCTCCTTTGAGTGAGGAACTTCTAGTCCATTTATCTCCTTATGGCACTACATCTTCCTCTAAGACATGAATCTCATTTCCAACAATTAGTCTTGGATATGAACCTTGTCTCCCATATCAATACTCATGAGTGCTAAGGGAGATATATTTGCACAATCATTAAACATTGAATCCATTTGGTCAAAGTGAAGACATATATGAATTAATTTACAATCTATTGCTCTCCATCCCCATTTGTGCTCTTTGTTGATGAAGCCTTCCATTGTAGTCTTGTTCTTCTACTTCCTTGTATGATTTTATGTACCTTGCCCACTTTTTATACAATTTATCTCCACTCAACAAATTTGGAAATCCTTTCCATTGTCAAACAAGATAAGTGGCTATGTAACTAAAAATTGTACTCTTTTGGATTGGCTTGTTGTAATTGTCATGAATTTGATAGAAATACTCAAGGTTTTCTAAGTAATATAATATATGGACATAGTGATGAGGAATCATTTAGAAAAAAATCTTCCTCACCATCTTTCACTTTACTTCACAAATTAGGCAACTACTACACTATTTTAAAAAGCTCTACAAATCTTGATGATAGAGAGGGAGGAGTGAGCCAAAATGCACTCTAGAATGAGAGCTAGATTGGATTGAAGAGTGGAAATGACATCCAAGTGAAAATCTCCTATGGTTTCAATTGCAAGTTTCATGTCAATGTTAGAGTGGTGAAGTGTGATGTAGATGGGTTGAGTAGAAACCCATGTCCCGATTAGTAAGATCAGACTAGAGCACATTGGCATGGTGAGACAAATGAGGAGCTAATGCAAATTTGGCATGCCTTTACCTTTCTATGTATATTTTTTGAGGCTCTAATGATATCTAGCACGTTGGCTGGTGAGACAAATGAGGAGATAGTGCAAGGTTGGCATGCATATACCTTTCTATCTATAGTTTTTGAGTCACTAATGGTTTCTCTCTTAGTACACATAGGAAGAGTTGTTGAGGTCCTAGATCCAAAGGGTGCAGATATTGGTATAGGTCAATGAGACATTCATGCTGATATCTTAGTGATGGATTATCTTCACAATGGTGTTGTGGATGGCACAATTGGTATTAAGGAATGAGAACATGTTCTTCAACAAGCAAATTGGTTTAGATTGGAAGGCTGACACTTTCTTTGAGTATGGGAGGATAATAGAGTGTGAGTAGTACCAATATGATGGAGCACTACTCCAAGTGGATTGAGTTGGTGGCACTTCTTGAAAAGTCCAATGAAGGGATAACTTACTCATTCTTGGATTGGATTCTTAGTCATTTTGGTGCACCAATTGAGATTTTGATTGATCAAGGTCTAGAATTCTTGTGATAATTTCAGGTCTTGTGGCCTTGATTGATCACCACACTACCTCTCACTATCACCCTTAGGTAGATGGTTTTGTAGAGAGAGTGTTTCAGATGATGAAGAGAGGATTGTAGAAGTAAAATCTACAGAGAAGTCACTTGAGAGATTGGAATCTCCAATACTTTGGTTGGCTATGGGCTATCAGTTCAACCTACAAGCCTCCTTAGCATCCTTCCCTCCTTACTTTCTACTCAATGAATGAGATCCATATTTACCTATAGCTATTTGTTGTGATGTTATTGTAGTTTTGGAGTTGGATGGTCCAAACATGATGGGTGAACACATGTTCTCAATGGGCCGAGACCTTTTGTTGTGTGAAGTTGATGGACTTTGAGAAATTAATAATTGATCAACATAAGGATATCTTATTTTATGCTACTATTCAAGGAGGAGGTTATAGATCCTTGATCCATCAATTCCATCCAAGTGATTATGTATATCTCTAGTAGATTATAAGGACAATACTTGATGTGACTATAAACCATACTGTCTTGAGAATGCATGAGGTTTTGCTTTCTAGAGTCCTCATGTTGGAAGGATATGGTGGTGTTTTTTGGAAGAATCATGTGTACAATTGTGTGCCATGCCACCTCCCAAACATTGATGGCACTATGGACCCAAGCTTGGTAGTGTACGTGCAAGCTTGTGGTGTATGTTATGTGACTCTTTTGGTGGAGCTGCTACTACAATGGTGTGTGATATCTGTTCAAGAGGATGGCATATGGCATGTTTGACTCCTCCCCTTACAATGGTTCCTCAAAGACAATAGTTATGTCCTTGATGTACTTGACCTATAGTTGATTCACTCTTGATGTAATATAAATTGCCAATAAGCAACTAACAATGGGGCTCAATAGCACTTGTCATCTTGATTTTTGCCCACCATAAGACATATCACATACTTGGAGTAGATAGCTATTTGGAATTAGAGGGACTTAACCACCAATTAGGGAGGGTTGTGGTACTTTAGAGTTCATGTATGACCTCTATATGAGTTGTGCTTTTATAATTTATAATATTGACAACAATGCATATATCACAATAGTTGTCATGACATTTGTAGCCCCAAAGCTAGTTTACTCAAACATTGGAGTGATACTCTTGGTAGTTAGATTCAAATTAATTGTTGCTCAAATATTACTTAGTGGTGGCCAGATTTTATATTAGGGCTATTGATCACATCATGGAACTCATCATCACTTGCACCATTTGCATCATCAAATGGACTATCAATGTTACCATTACAACAAGAGTTCCAAGTTGAGCAAAGGGATATACCTTTAAAATGTAGCTTTAAAGAGCTAACTTCTTTGATGTTGAGCTCTTGAGTTCTAGGATAGAGGCCGGTGAGCATCACCTAGAGTCTCTTAACTAGAGTGGATATGGCTTGATTGTAAGTAGTGCCTGTTATTGATAGATTATTGAGTTGAGGATTGAATTCTTACCCAAGTTGAATACTTATCTGAGTTGTGCTTTGAGTGAAGACCAAATTGATTATTGTGGTACTTTAGAGTTCATGTACGACTTCTTTATGAGTTATGCTTCTATATTGTATGGTTTTGACAATAATATATATTGTGTAGCGATGTATATAAACATGAAAAGTCCCACAACAAGAAGTTTAGATTTGTACTTTTCAAGTACTCTATTCCATAATGCAATTCCAATTCGGATAATTTGGTTTGCAAATACTCTCATCCACTTTGCATGATTTCACTTCTATCATAACCACCATTTCTTGGTTTACCATCTTGCAAGTATGTAGATCTAATTTCTTTCCTATTATCCCTTAAGATTCTGTTAGTCATGGACTTTTGTACTCTAGTCTGTAGTGGATCTTGGACAACGGTTTGAGCATTTCTTGCGCAAGAAGAATGAAAGACGACACAAGTACAAATTAACTTCTTGTGTGGTAGGGTTGGCTTTTTTTAGACCCCGTGTTGGGTTGCTCCTCAACCATCATGGCGGTTGGCAAAGGATCATGGTCAAATGGCATAAACACAAATTTGTTGTGCAAAATAGTTGCAAATGGTTCTTTGGCAACACATTAAAGTCATAATAGGTAGACTTTTGAACTAGCAACAAAATTTTGCAAAACATCCTTTTGATTGAATATTATCACTATGTGGCTTGTACAAAGTAGTTCAACAAACTTTTGTCATCATTGTGAGTCATCTCATATTGTAGGCTTTGTGAAATGGTTCATTCAATATGAATAGGATATGATACAAAGTTGATTTTTTTGGTCCTAGTGGGAGAACTCTGGTCTTTATTATGGAAAATTGTAATCAACATGAGGTTTGTTGAGCTAGATTTGGACTTCTTTTAGGATGAATCACGGACTAATAGTTTTATTTTATGGCTTAATCTATTATTTTAAACACTACTAAACTACTAGAAGCAAGCAAAAATGGGGACAGAAAGGAAAAATGAGTAGTCACAATTGTTCTCACTTTCTCTTCCCTATGGTATAAAAGAGTTTTTGAGGTAAAATAGTATTTAGTCAAAAAGATGGAGTTTAAAAATCTTGAAGGTTTTTTCTATATGAATTTATTTTACTAAATGCATGATTACTTCCATACTTTTTTGTACCTCAAAGATTAAGCTTTGAGTCTTATAATAAAATAAACATTCCAATTCAAGAAGATTTACACCTTTACAAAGTATTTGACCTTGAGGAATTTGATCCTCAAGAAGAGTTGACCTTTAAGAAGATTCAACTCCTAAGAAGAAGTTGAAATTGAGAATTTGACCTGGAAGAAGATTTGGCTTGCAAAAATAAATTAACCTTGAATTATATTTTGTTTGAATTTTCAATACAAAAGATCTTCAGGAATTATTTGACCATGAGGAATTTGACAATAAAATTATTTGAATAGTAACAAGAATTTGACTTTGAGAGTTTTAACTCATAATTGAGTGGCATGGAGCAAATGTGTTTTATTAGGATGAAGAAAATATTTTGAGAATAAAATTTTCTTCAATGGTAGAGAATTTCCAACCCAAAATACAAGTATTCACATAAAGTGCTACTTCTAAATTACAATTGCAATAGAATTTTTCAACTTACAAAATGTTTTTTTCTCATTGCAAGACTCTTTTTTGTTGCTTATAGTTGCTTCTATGTATCTTTCTCCTTGTCTTGGTGGTATCTCCTTATAAGAAAATAAGAGAAAATAAGGTAGGAAGGTCTTAGGGATCAAAGAAGGCGACCACATAGGAAAAATGAAGGATGGGAAGACCCGTCAAGAAGAAGAGAAGAAGAAACTCATTGATGAGGTTGTTTCTTGTGGAATATATGACAAAGTGGATAAATATGAAATCTGTGAGAATGTGCAAGAGGCTACTCAAGATCTCAAAGTAATAATACTTGAGTTTAAGTGCAATGGTAGTGAAATTTTTATACTATCAATAAAGGGAAGAAGAAAAAGTAGATTTAAAACAAGAATAACATAAATTTTTCAATGTCTACCTACTTACAAAACAAACCATACAAGGTAGAAGGATCACACTAAGATTGTGGATATGTTGCTATGCTATATTTGCTAGTAAAACTATAAAATTAATTAGTTGGTTTGTGTATTTAAATCCAGCTTCAAGTTAGAATAAGCCTTATTGAGTAGTGTAGTATGAAAATTTTATGTATATGTATCCACATATATTACACTAGCATCTTTTTTATTGAGCATGTCTATCCATGATTATTCATATCCAACTTCAATTTAGAACAGGTCTCATTGAGTTTAAAAAAGGTATCATGAAGGTTTAATGTATATGTATCCACCTATGTACACTACTGATCTCAATAAGGCCTATTCTAAATTGAAGTTGGATTTGAAAGATTTAATAAAAATAATAATTAGGTAATAAATTATATATTTCCTCTTATTAATAATCCGTACCCAAGCTACTAATAAAGGAACATTATGTATTGATATAAACCAAATTGAGCAACTCTTAGTTTAATCCATATTTTCACTGGAACACCAATGAGAATAATTATTTCTCCTATACTGAAGATGATAATAACATCTTATATAAAAGTATATTTTCTAGTTATTTCTTAAGAAATACATCATTACCATCTAAATATGATTTCTAGAGAGTGAAACGGAAATTCTCTTTAGGAATAACCTTACAGTTAAGTACATGTTTTAGTAATTTGAAGCTCATTAGTTTGAAATTTAATATAGATAAATCAATTACACAAGATATTTAAGTCTAAATGTACATCAAATTAAAGTATTAATATTAATAGACATATAGTGGTACACATGTTCGATGATACGAAAGACTATCGCCACTTATTGAACTAGAAATATATCAATATAGATTTAGAAAGAAGAGAGATATTTAATCTTTTAAGGAATCTTGACATTTAATCTGTTAAGAAACAATGCCAATGACTTTGCACTATCTAAATAAGACCATATGAACAAGACAGGAGAATTTTTTGAACTACGGGTAAAACATTTAGAATAAAAATAACCACTGCCTTATATTAAGAGAAAAGAAAGGAAGAAAAGATTCTCTATAATTCGAGTTGGAACATAAATTCCTTAGAAATATAAAAGGAGGGGCCAAAAGCCCTCAAATCTCACCTAGTATAGTTAAGTGTATTAGAGCCTTAAGTAGCGTCTTTAAGGCTACTTAACTTGGTCTAGATTTCTTGAAGCCACCAAGTATGGAGTCTACTAGATAAGATGTGGGGCTTAGCCCCATGTTACCTTTTTTGTTTCTCCCTTGTACGGCTTGATGGGGTCTTCCCATCCTTCGTTTTTCCTACACGGTAGCCTTTTTGTCTAGATGAGATGCACACTGGGTGTATAAGTATCTCATCTTGGCCCACCAAAATCCAAGCATCAATTATCTACAGTTTGATACTATTATCTTAGCATCTTTCTCACTAAGAAAGAGAATAAACTATATATCTATGTGGATAAAATAAAAGCAGAATTAGAATTAAAAATGAAATTGCTAAAAGAATAGTTATATTAATATGATTATTATCAATATTATAGAGAAAACCCCAACATAAAAATTTAGTAAAAGGCATATTAGAGTCTTTTTTAATATCATTTACATTCTAGGCTTCATTTTATCAATCATTTTGTACTCACAAGTACAAGTGTAACTCTTGTGATATGTAAAAGATCATCCAAAAGGTCAATCTTAATATATATGGTGAGTATAAAATATGTATAATATATCATCTACATATGAATGTATATATGACTATTTACAAAAAAAATTTTAGAGCTTTTGTTAGAAAATATTTAGAAAATAACCCTTAACCTAGTAAGATTAAGATCTATGCTTAGGACCTTATGCTAGAGGGGGACATGTCGGACAAAAATAGGTGGTTGTTAGATTTTCAATTTTGAGCAAGGGATTGAGCGGCCTTTCAAGAGGAGTCTGTTAGGGCTACATGTTTTAGGAGATAAGTTTCACCATAGGAGACCACAAAGTCCACTCGATTACGGTGGTGTGGAACATTGGGTCAGGCGGGAGAGTTTAGTAGAGTAGTATGAGCACTACACCCTTTGTTTATGGTGAGTCCTATTGATGAGAATATGTCTTCTCTACACTCACTACATCCTATAGTAGTAGAGTGACTATCATTAGTGGTCTTAGATGATCAGCTTGAGCAACCTTTATTCTTGATAGGTTTCTTTTTGCATAGGCATTGTGCATTGCCCTTCGCCTTTCCTCAAAAGGCTTGTCAGGGATGGTTTATGAGCAACTTGGAGATTGCTTTCAGGCAGATGATCCTTCTAGTGGTTTTATCGAGTTGTTTTAGGTGGCTGTAGCAACAATGAGAGGAGACATTCTTATGTATGTTAGTAGTCGAGTGTTAGGTGCTAGTCGACTTCTCGTGATGGAGAAGGACACAAAGTGCATTAGACTGATTGCTATTGGAGAGATCTTTTTGCATTTGGTCAGTCATACCATTGTCCTTTAGCATTATTCTCACTTTCAACAACACCTCAATCCACATCAATTTGGAGTAGCTACACTTGGAAGATGTGAGGCTATATCTCTAGGCATTTGGGCACTCCTAGATATCCATTTGGAGTGGATCATCCAATAGATGGATGTTGAGAACGCTTTTATAGCATCTCATGGGCATCCATCTTTAGAGAGCTTAGGGAGGCTGGTGGATCCTTGGCAAGTCTTATTCATTTTATGCGGTCTTTTTATGGCTCTCTTGCTTCACTTTACTACAAACATGATGGTTCACAAGAAGGAGTCATTGTCTTGGAGTCAATTGTGGGTACACGTCAAGGAGATCCATTAGGAGGACCCTTATTTGCCATGGATCACCTTAGAGCTCTCCTATCTACTATGTTGGACATGTCAGGTTGTGTATTTCCCTCCTTGGTAGATGATAAAAACATTGTGGGCCCCACAAATCAGATTAGGCAGGCCTTTGACCACTTGACTACCAAGCTACATCTAGTAGGCTTGAGAGTCAATGTATCAAAGTGAAAAGCATGGTCCTCTTTAGGTATTCCTCCCCACCTTGAGCTTCTAGAGGGGTGTATCATATCTATACAAGGACTTCGTGTTCTTGGAGTGCTAGTAGGATCTGAGGATTTTGTCACATGCTTCTTAGATGCTGCCTTGTAGAGGATGTTCTCCATGTGGATGACCTTCTATTACTAGGAGATCCATAGGTGGCATTTGGTATACTCTCCACTAGTATTGCTCGTTGACCGTCATACCTCATCTATACATTTCCTCCCTCCTCGTCCTTCTTATCATGTTTAAGAGCCTTTGATAGGAGGATTATGGGAGTCTTTGGTGATATTATTGGACCAAAGACATTTGAGTGTGTGATAGGGGATTTGGCATGTAGATAAACAACTTTGCCGATCTTGTATGGAGGGGTTGGCTTTCTATCTATGGAGGAGATTGCACCTATAGTGTTTTTGGGTAGTTATGCTCTCTTGGCACCCCTACTTTCCTTTTGTTTTGTGGTTGTTGATAGGCCGGTCTTGGAGATTTATTGTAATACTCCAAGGACAAGAGAAGAGAGAAAATACAAATTTCACACTCAATCATTTGATGCCCCAAAAGAGCACCTTCTCTTTATTATATAGACAAAGAGGATCTCCTCCAATGAAGCTCCACCATAGGATTAGGCACAGAGATAGATGACATGTCAGCAAGCTTCACCCTTGGATTACTTACTTGGATGGGTGACATGTTGGTCTAGGTCCTATCTGGTTGGTCAAATAAGCTTTGATTGGAATGAATCTTTTAGAGAATCTTCTTGTAGGAATCTCAAAATCACGTGGGTAAGGTACCATTGGAAATCTCTCAACAAGACAAAATAGGGGGAGGGAAGGCCAACCTATCTTTTGTTTGGGGGGTGGGGATTGTGCACATTTTCAAGGCCCAATTCATCCGTTTAGGCCTTTGAAATTGCCTTCAAAGATTTCAGGCATATTTTGGTTCCTACTCTATTAGTAGAAGTCCACTTTTGGTGATACTTCTTTCTGATCTGTTTAGTCCATCATGTGTAACATCCTTCCAGATGTTACCAAACCAATTCTCACCTTTAAATCATATGTCTAGCTATTGGTTCTAAGGTTTTCA
Organism: Lunularia cruciata; assembly: GCA_948567375.1. Classification (NCBI taxonomy): domain Eukaryota; kingdom Viridiplantae; phylum Streptophyta; class Marchantiopsida; order Lunulariales; family Lunulariaceae; genus Lunularia; species Lunularia cruciata. The sequence goes on along the minus strand of OX419757.1, from coordinate 70,901,224 downwards.
AGTCTATTTTGGTTTCTGCCCTATTAGTAGAAGTTCTCTTTTGATGATACTTCTATCTGATCTAGTGTGACCATCATGTATAACATCATTCTAGATGTTACCAAACCAAATTTCACGTCTAGATCATATGGCTAGCTCTTGGTATTACACTTATGTGATAGAGGCGGAGGAGAGATCCTTTTCTCTCCATATGTTATTGCGGCAGAGAGAGATAGTCTATCACCACGGGCACAAGAGGACTTTCCATCTTTTGCTTCACTATCATTAGATTGGAATAGAGGTTTATAGTTGTCCTTGATGGAGTGATAGTGTAAGCATACACTACGTTCTCTCTTAGTTGACTCGTCCATTCCTCAAGCTACGAGAGTACATCTCCGCTCTTGCTTTAGCAAGGGTGCAGGCTGTTGGATCTTAGCTTGACTATGCATTAGGTCATTTCAGCCTGCACCAACTACTTTCTCTGTAACAATGAGATTTTGCATAGGTTTGGTCCACACATCTGCATCTTCTTTACTCACTTGTGAGTGTGGTTCTACACTAGATGCAGCAGTGGTCCATATGACACGGTGTCCTAGGTTTGGTCCACACATCTGCATCTTCTTTACTCTCTTGTGAGTGTGGTTCTACACTAGATGCAGCAGTGGTCCATATGACACGGTGTCCTTTTGGAGGACAGAGGATAGCTACCCATGATGCTATTAGAGACATTGTGTTTGCTATGGCAAGAGAGAGTGAATACTTGGCTTGGAGAGAGCATTTGTATGCTTTGCAAACGACACATGTCAAGACAAACTTATACTTGGTCCAAGATGATCAGGTGATGATAGCAGATGTCACGATTACATACCCTACGTGAGATATAGTCTCGGAGGGAGTGATTACCCATCCCCCTGATGGGCGACAAGCATAGTAGCAGGTCGCAAGGTCTCCAAGTATAGGGGCATGCAGCGAGGCCACCTCTTTGTTCCTCTAGCCTTGGAGTTATATGGAACGATGGACACAACATTTGACACATTTGTCAAGGAGTGCACGAGAGCTTATCATGATAGGTGCCAGGGGGTACCATCCTCACTTTTATACTTTGTAGCATATTTTAGACAGCGTGTGTCCATTGCTCTACAAAGGCCAATGGCTGGTGCAATCCATAGGAGAACAATTACACTAGGTGATGCTTCTTCGGATGCTCCAGTTGTTTGTAGACCACATGACTTGCATAGCTCAGATATCTTAGGTGCAGTGGGGCATATCTCTCATATAGACTCTATTAGGGCTTAGCTCCATTTTACCTTTTTCATCTCTCCCTTGTACCGCTTGATGGGGTCTTCCCATCCTTCTTTTTTTCTACGTGGTCGTCCTTCTTCTTCTATAAGATTAAGATCCAATATGGTAACCCATGTGGAATCATATGACTACCATATTTCATAATAGAACGTTAAAGTCAAATAAGAGGAAATTAATTAAAAATAATCATTTATTTTCAAAATAAAAAATGTCAAACTGAACTCAAAAGCACCCATCTAAATGTCTATACTTCAATACAATATAAAATCTTGTAATTACGTAAATGAGAGAGTCAACCACGACAAATCAATATTGAAATCCGATAACTATCGTTGTCACTAGACAATTGATTAATATCCTCCGACTACGATAATTTCAATCTTGAGAAACTTCATTAATATCATGGCTTTTCCCTTGCCTTTTGGTGTTTATTTTTCTCTTGTCTAGGTAACCGGTGATGAGGAGCCGTGTCAAATGAGCCAAATCCGGAGCAATAGCCATCATACTTTCGACCGTTTATATGTACAAAGTACATGAACCTCATAATGTGCGATGCAGTGAGAAGCTGTGGTTCTCACTGAGGCAGGTTCTCCAAACTGACAAAGTGAGAGAATCGTGGAAACTCGAGTCAAACGTAATCCAACGGTCTAAATGCATCCCCTGCCCTGCATGTACATCTCAGTGACGCTGTTGTGGAGACAACCACCAGCTCTGCCACTAGAGCAGCAGACAACTGTCGACCAGCCACGTCAATACTCGGCGACTTCTCACCGGGATACGCAATCGCCTGTAATCATCTGCTCGCCTATATTGAATCCGCCCGCCAATTCCTGAATCATTACATAAGATCTTTTCAAAACCTACCTTTCTTACCCGGGAAATTATTTTTCGGTAACGCCAAATCTCCAAAAGCTGCCGGGTCAGACTCCATTAGTTGCCGGTTCTCACCAAACGTGCAGCCACGTGAGGAGCGAGATATGATTTCTTGTCGAAAAGCTGCGGAAGGAAGGAAAAGGACCTGTACTGCTTTGTTCGGTGGCTTCCATCACACTCGATGGATGTCGTCGACCTGAAGAAGGTCGAACTCACCCTTCTCCTCTGTCCTAGTTCTCGGGAAGCTCAGCTGGAGCCGAAGGTAAAGGGAGATGTTTTGTTCACGACGACGGAGTTGGATGAAGATGATGAAGGTTCTGTGATTGAGGAGCTTGCTTGCTAGCCCTAGCGCCGCCTCTTACGCTGATATACCCTCCGGAGTGCAAAATGTCAGTTCGTCTTAGTAAGTTCGCCCTTCGTTCCTAACTCCGTTTTCGTTCCCGGCACGGAGGTTTTGTCTTGATCGTCGGCTATGGCGTGTTGCTGCTTGGTCGCTCTTCCGTCGTAGTTTCGTGCGAACTGTACGAGGAAAAGAAGAAGAGAGTTGGAGAGGAGGTTTGGGGTTGGCGCTGATGTGAATCCAGGTGATCGATTGCAGCCGAGAATCATCACTCATGGTGTGGAGAGGCTAGTGAGATTAGCAGCTTCTCCGTGAAGCTTTTTACGAGGCCCTGACTAGTTGATAGACTGGTCGATCTGTGGCCTTGTTGGTTCAAGCTCAGCTATGGATCCTTATGGTCCACCGCGGAAGAGGCCTAGGGCGGACAGTGCGCTGAATGGCAATGGGAATGGTCACTCCGGTGTTGGTGCCAGTGAGATGGAGTGCAAAAGGTTCAACACTCCCGAAGGTTGTCCCTATGGAGATGCTTGCCGGTTCAGACACGTCCCTGGCGCTCCTACCGGCTCCCTATCTTCTGCTCCTCCTTCCTCACTTTTGCTCCCAGGTATTTCGCGTGTGAAACCTCGCCGTTGTCATGTCTAGTGGCAGAGCAGAACATCGAAGCCTCGAGGCGTTAGTGCATTGCATTGAGAGTTTTAGGTGTTACAGGGTGGAAACTGCATGTCGTGTTCTAGTTATTTTTTCTCGTGACAAGTTGAGTATAAACTGGTTCGTCGAAGTCTTATTCTGAAGATAAACTTCTCTTGTTATCGCCTGAGTCCCTCAGTGACATGTTTTGTCAGCTAGCTTGTTGTAGCGACCATTTTTGTGCTGCGTAGTGTAGAGAATAGAAAACCAGTGCACGAGCGTCGTAATGGTCAATCGATCCGATGAGAGTGTCTGGGAGATGAGAGAGTGGTTACGAGAGTTATATGGTTGTTGCACATCTGAGCGTGCACAACTTGTGCGTGTATGATCCGTTCATAGTTGGTTGGACCATTTATTTATTTATTATTTATCCTAGAGCCTAAAATGTACAGAGCAAGTGGTGTAAGATTCCAATAATGAGAAGGCCAGTTACTCGTCGGCATCAGGACGGTTTTATGTCATGCTTAAAGTCTGGTCATTAACCTCTACTGTACCTTCCTTTTTTTATCTGTTTATTTGAGTGCGCATACGTCACTCGAACTTTCCTTGTCTTGATCTGTACCACTCGCGAGTGCCGTGTTGTTGCAGTAGTCACCGTTGGGAATGTTATCACGCATTTCTTTTCACCGTGGCCCCTGTGTAATGCCGACCTCCCGTTTACATCCCCTAGGCCTAAACAGAACTGATATTTCTGTCCACCCTCTGGTCCTAATGGTCCCGTCCCCAAGTTGTCCTAGTTGTTCGTCAGATCATTGTTTGGCCTGAGAAGTTTTCTTCAGCGTACCTCGCTATCCTTTTGCTTTTGCACCGTGAACGATCTGTGGAGATAATCCACCGTGACTTGCTTAAGAACTTAGCATTTAATCTCTCCTTACTGGTGCTGGTCCCTCCGCTGTTGGCGCAAGATTTATGAAACTGAAACTTTACCGTTGGTTTCACATGGATCAATGTGCCATTTTGGTGTCCAGACGAGATGTAATCTGTTTTGTCGCGTTGTTATATCATCACGCTTCACAAGATTGCAAATCCGACAGCCAAAGTTTCTTCTGTAGGTATAGGTTCGATCCAGTTACAGCCAACTACTACTTCGTGACTTCTTGCTCGACTAGAACTGTAAGTAAGGCAGGGCCTTTTCAGTCGTTAGGACTCTTTTAGGATCAATGTCTCGGATATGCTTACGGTTCCAGGTTCTGTTGTTGAAGCGCTTAAAGAAATGGAGGTTTGTAGCATGTGAATGTATGCAGCGCCGAAACTTTACATAACCCCGCCTTAGATTCACATGTTCTGCTCCATCAATTCTCAGAAGCCAATGTAGTCACGATCAGTATACCGCAGTCTCGTCTTGGCACTTACACGTTATGTCATGTCACTTACACGTCATATATATCCCATCCCATGTGTATAACCTTTTATATTCTCACCGTCTTGGGGCATAGGTCGATTGTAGTAAACGGGTTATCTGAAATCGTAATGTTGGTGACCTGAGGGTCGGCTTTATCTAAATGGTTATCCCCTCCTGCTAAAGGTCTCTCGGTTGGTAGACAATAAGAAGTGGAGATCGCGTTTAGACTCTAGGCTTCGTTTTAGGAAGGGACTGAATGCGAATCACTTCTTATTGGCAGATAAGGATTTTTCGGCTGGCGGATCCGGGAACGCCAACCGCACGAAACCCTGTACCAAGTTTTTCAGGTTCGTTTGGACCATCTCCATGAATCTGAATGCTTGATGAGTATCTCGTCCCTTCGAAGACATCTGTCCCTTTTGAGCTGTCATGCGCTCTCTACGCAATGTTTGTGTTTTTTTCCTTCAATCTGATTATGTGCGATTATTATGACCTGCAGCACATCTGGCTGCCCTTATGGGGAAGGCTGTCACTTCCTCCACTATGTTCCCGGCGGAGTTGCCTCTTTGGGTATCTCCCCACTATCCAACATGGGTACAAGTAGCGGTATGAGTGGTGGAGGTGGAGGTGGTAGTGGTGGTGGAGGCAGTGGAGGAGGAGGAGGTGGTGGTGGAGGCGGGGGTGGTGTGCGGAAGGTTCTTGGCGGTGTTGGTCCTGCCGGTATTCCAGCTCCCTTATCCCCATCTGATCAGGGAGCCAACCTGGGTGGATTCAAGACTCGCCTTTGTAACCGGTATGACACTCCTGAGGGATGCCGGTTTGGCGATAAATGTCACTTTGCCCATGGGGAGAAAGAACTGCGTAAGTCGAATACTTCAAACAACCCTCCTGAGCGTGAGCCTATCATGGAGTTTCCGAGGGCTCGTGGCCCTGCACCATCATCCTCCGGTAGTGGATACAGGCAGAACTCCGGAGGCGGAGCGGGTGGCGGAGGAATGTTCGCGTCTGAGGGGAGATTTGGTGGTAATGGCGGAGGCGGCGGAGGTGGTGGGGGTGGAAATGGTGGGAGAGATGGGGGAAGACCTTACGGGTTACGAGAGCCAACACCTCCCGGATTAGCCGCAGCTGCATCTTTTGGTGCCTCATCCACCGCGAAAATTAGCATTGAGGCCTCTTTGGCGGGTGCTATCATTGGAAAGGGTGGTGTGAACGCCAAGCAGATTTGTCGTCTGACTGGAGCCAAGCTGTCCATCCGGGAACATGAATCAGATCATACTCTCAGGAACGTGGAAATGGAGGGATCTTTTGAGCAAATTAAACAAGCCAGCACAATGGTGCGTCAGGTGTTGATGCATCGAGATAACCTGCCTGTCAAGCCCGCAGGATTCGGCTCACACAACTACAAGACCAAGATGTGTGAGAACTACGCGCAAGGTACTTGTACTTTTGGAGACAGGTGTCATTTCGCCCATGGTGCCAACGAACTGAGGGAGCATGCAATGCGGGCTTGACAGATTGAAGAATTGTAATTGCAGGTAATGGCTCGCAGATTGATGGATGTAATTATAACATGGGTAACTAAGTAACATCAGGCAACATTTTTGGTCAAGCTGGCTACAAGGAATTCTTTGATGTACAACAACGTATGGGGAATGGAGAAGTGAGAGATGTCGAAAAGTTGGGTTTGGAAGAAAGCAGTATGGAAATTCACGAACTGCAACAAGGAATTACCTTCATGAAGAATAGAAGGAACGTGAAGAACTGGAGGTTGGGATTTTCCATGACGGAAAGATACAAATGAACCGTTAACACGGTTGATGAAAGCTGGAATGATCTTTCCTTCAGAGTGTTTAAGTTGCCTGTGAGGGCACAGGTGCGAGTGGATAGTTGTCTGTTCAGCATATCTTCCGTCAAAAGGATATGCAAGCAATTCACACGTGTAATTGCAATTCATTAAATTGGGAAGGGTTGTAGAGTTGATGAAACATGGTTAGCCATTGTACGGGATTAAAATTGTCACATTTACAGATAGTGTAAATCTTGTGAGAAAGTGGGTGTTGTTGGCTATAAACTCGTAATTCTACACTTAAGAGGAGTCAATAAGATCTTGCTCTTTTTAAGGCTTTGGTTACACTCACGGCACTGAGTTCTGTAACAAGCAATTAGCTTTCTCTCTGAAATTATGCCTGCGTAGTCATGTACAGATAATGTAGAGGCTAGTGCCTTTCTAGGTGGTGGTCAGTTCTGTGCGGTCATGTAAGTCATGTAATCAAATGGGTATGGGTGAGCTATCACTTTTCTTTTTGCAATGAAGATGAATCAGCTAAAATTGTATCAGTTCAGTACTTCAGGAACTGAAACTTTGTAATGAGGAATGAGATCACTGTCACTTGAATCTGGATATAAGGGCGAGAAGAATATTCGTCCCGCTGGTTTTAATCTTTTAATATGTTAACTCAATCGTGCCTTATGTGATCTAATCTATATAGTAGCATCCGACTTTCTGACGTAGAGATATCTGCACTCTCATCGAGTCATAGAGGGAGGTTCCATAGTATTGAAGTTTTCTCCCGTTGCCTTAGTTTTATCCCGTTACGATTGATCGTGGATGAACTGGAGAGGGTACGGAGCAAATATGAGCATGAAGTCTACAGTTAACTTTGATTAGGCTGTTGAGGATTAGGACCACAGACAGGCTCATGTATATGTAGCCAATAGAAGTCGTTTACGACCATATTTTATATCTATTCGGAGTATGTATATGAGATACCTAATCTGCTCTGTACCTGTCTGTGCGAAGAGTCTACTTGGGTATCTGTCTTCCATCATCATACGAGGCTACGTTCATTGAATGATTAGACTGTACAGTTTCTTCATCCATGTTTATGTACAGGCTTGGTACTTCTTACGTCTTATGAAGGAGAGTAGCCGATCCACTGTCCATGACCTTAGCCTTCACTTCCTTCAGCTCTTGATGTAGCAGTCTCAACTCATTTTCAGTTTGATTTTGCTTCCTTTTAGAGGATACCTAGTAGTAACGAACCTGACATATTTCTTGAGGGAAGGGAAGTAATGCATTCGCTGTAGGTCGTACGATAGGTTATCCATCTCTTTGGGATGGTCTTCGTCTTGTGCAATCTTCTTGAAGAGTGCATAAGACGCTCTAGTTTCGTCGGTTTGCCTATTAAGTACAGCGGTCGTCTTTGTAGAGCTCCTCTTCTGGTCATCTCGGAGTGTTTGAAACACTAAGCGATGTTATCTGCCCCCGGCGGTCATCAGTGTCCACGCGCTCAATCCTTGAGTTTCAGACGCTGAGTTGGAAACATAGCTGGTGTCCGCAGGCATTGCTCTGAAGAGCTCGGTTCCTACAGCTTTTCACTTTGAGATCAAATTTGTGCCTGCACAAATTGTTTAATTGTTGTCATGATGGTAGTTTATTGGTGCAGGATGCAGCTGCAGTCCTCACTGTCCTTTTCTTGCAAGTTGATGAAATCTAGTTACGGCCGTCTTGGTCTTAGGGCTGGATTCATCTAATTTGAGTGTTCATTGAGCGGAATTGAAAATAGATAGATCGTCACAGACTACTGGTATGTCACGGTAAGTGAGTCTTCAGCGTAGGTAAACAACTCAGGCAGGCTTTCCTGACTGTGACTGAAGTAAAACTTACTCGATGATTCGTCTGGAGTGTTTCTTTGTATACACTATCAATTAGCAGAAATGTAAAATCAGATGGGAACAACTATGACGAACGCACCCATCACAACTGGGGTAGAAAGATTTGTGGAATTCTTTTAATAATTCATTATAATAAAGATCGTCACTCACTTGGAGGCAAACCGGATGGCGTGTTTTTCTTTGCTCTTGCTGTTCATGCTCTTTGCGAAAGTACCTTTTTTATTGCCCAAAAATGCATGACGTTTACAGCACATTTAATTGTGTGTCTGCCTCATTGAATTGGTCAATCTCTGGACGCTGAATACAGGACGCCTATCCAGTCATACACATGGTAAAACAGATGCCCGCGGATGCTTTCCTTAATCCATTACCGCACTTACTGATCACTATGACACCGTCCGTGCCAGGATGTGTGGCAAAGTTCTAATGTCTTCTGACAGTTACAGTGGGCCTGCAGCTTTTTTCGACCGGTTGCGAAGCGAGATCTGCACAGGCAACCACGGATGAAGCTTCATCATCTGCTGCCAGTCGTCAGGCAAAACCTGGTTTTGAATCGACATCGCAGGGCAGCTACATCTCTGACGTACTGCAGGGGGAATGCTTCATGCCTCAGACCACTTACGGCACCAAGTTAAAGACTTGGAAGGTAAGGCGATTTGAAAGAACAAGGTCTGGGTTAAGGGTGGCTGTGAAGAGAAGGAGATGGCATGTAGAGGGTTCAATTCCCTCTCTCTTCGCGGGGTAGATGTTAACATTGCCACTAATCTTTTAAGCTCATCTCCTGCTAAAATTCTTTACAACGAACACGAACTAATGAGGCAAACACTCAACAGTAGTGCACCGATCGATGAAAGAGAGGTGAGTTGACCTAAGTAAACTATACAACCCTAGAAACTCGTATCTTAACATGAGTGTAATTACACATAAAGATCAGTAAACAAACACGCATACTGTCTCTGTCATCACAGTTAAAACTGCAATCATGTACTTCAAAACACTTTTGTCAGTTCAAGCAGAAGGATTGGACACTACCTTTTTGCCGCGAACAAATCAATATAGTAAAATATGACAGCGGAACAACCCGAAAAGTACTAGATGGGATGGGAGATCAGTGATTTTAGAGATGTCATGGCCCACAAGACCTGATGGAGTACCGAGGCTGACGCAAGTTAGGGTTCTCTCTACGGTGCATAGCTCTTACTTCGATGGAGTCTACACTTCTGTGTGAAAGACATCGTACTGCAGAATGATGGAGAAAAATGGAGGTTGCTTGCACCACTGCATAATGGGATCATGAAGAACACTAGCGAGCAACTTGCCCTTCTGACTGGGCTTCATAGGAGGAGTTCGCCTAGATTTTGCTGCAAAATTGTGTTCTTGGTTATCTCTACTAGTTCATTGTCTAACATTGAGCCAATAGGAGCCAATGTACTTGTCGAGTGGAGTACTTCTTCTTGGTGAAAAAAATAAACCAGCAGTAGTCAATTGTACTCTATAAGAGAGGAAAGTTGGTTTCTCTGCCATTATCCTTATCTTCAATTTGTCTTCATCTTCATTATCTTCAACCCCTGCCGATTGGAGAACAATCGGGCAAAATGATACGACCGGCTTTTGTTGTGGGATTGATTATTATGTCTAATTAGGGGAAGAATGATGTATTCTTCCCTACTCCTAATCTCAATCAACAGCGTTATTAAGAGACTTACAAGAACAACGAGTAAAACCAGTTTTGCATACTCATGATATCCATGAAGATGCATTTGTTGAAGTAAGCATGTGTATACACTTAACTATGTATAAAATTATGATCAAACGTATGAAATCCATATCATCATTAACATTGTTGTTGGAGACATATATTGGTATTTCATATGAATTTGGTGAGATATCCAATGATTGTTTGAATGCTATAACATATGTAGCTCAATAACAATTACTGCTGGATCATACTACATAAACTCGAGGCCTTGTTATATGAACTCCCGGCCTCTCTGCATATTCGGAGGTTGCATAAAGGTTTATTTCTTTCAAGTCTGTCTCGTGTTGTGTGGAATGGAACATATCGGGAAATCTTGTACTCACTAAAATCAAATTTAGATCAAATATTCGAATACACAGATGATATATCTGTATCTTTTCGAAGCCTACCTTTCTTTTGTAAGTTCTATTGCAATGATTTCTCAAAATTTTACTAGTTATGTAAAACTTCCAAAGGTTTAGATCTTATTCAAGTTTTATTGGCAGGTTCCATTTATTCGATTTATTAAATTTGTTTACCCTTTCTTTGGTGTGCTTCCATAAATTAGGATATACGAGCGTATTATTAATACAGGGTCCACTCAACACCTTTCATATTCTTTCATTTTAGAGGTTAAAATATAGCTGTAATTATCTGCAGAAAGTAGTTTATAATTATAGATTGATGATTATAAAAATTATAACTTGAGTAACTTCAATTTTCACATGCTGAAAATTTAAATTTTAATCGGTTTAACTTGATGGATCAACAAAGTCTCTAACCTCATCATTATTCTAATTCAGAAGAAGATAATCGATGTAGAAAACAACGTAGAGGAAGTTTTGCACAAAATCTGCAATTTCAGCCCATGTTTGTTTGATTATGATTAAACGCAATCAGGAAGAGAACTTATCTATTATTCTCTCGAGCAATAAACATTGTTGAGCATAATTTGAATAGATTATAGAGATAATTGTAAAAACCCTTCGCACTTAGTTTGTTCCCCCCTAAATGCAATCTTAGCGTTATAAGCTTTCACGCTCTGATTTATTTTCCCCATCATCTGAATGAAACTTCAAGTACTAAACAATGATGGAGTATTTCTTGTTCTACACCTAATGTGAGCTGGTATCGAATAGATATTAGTATCTATTTGTCTTTCCACCCAAGATAGTTAATTATGTGGTAACGTGATTGATTTTAATTGATTGGGGTATTCAGTTATTTTAACATAGACTAAATTATTGATAAAGCAACGCTGACTTAGGTGTATGTATATTTTTTATATATCTCATGAGACATTTGAGGATGACTAATAAGTAATACATTGATTTGTTACTTATCTTAATTTGATAAGTAATTCTTGGGATATAGCTTCATTGGATGTGATGGTTTTCTTAATTTATGCCAGGGAATAGTACTACATAGAAGCAATTTGAACAATGTTAAGGTCGTTGATTCTATTAAGATTATGAAATTCTATCAATATAATTTATATATGCAAAAGATAGTAGATGTATATGATATTACATAAGATCCCAATTGCACAAGAAGAATATTTATATTTTAGTGACCTTGATAAAAACGAATTTGCAACTCTAAGACGGATAGTTTTGAAATAGTTAATTATTCTCTACATTAATTAGCATCCTGACTTTGGCTTCTTGTTCCTACTTTTGATTAAAACCGTACTAAAATTAATCTAAGACTCTTAGTAATTTATATGTTTAAATAAATTTAAATACACAATTTTCATTGTATAGTATAGATACTTATCAAGAGTGCCTTTAGAATTCTAATAACGTATCTGAGCTTTATTTTCTTGAAAGGAGACCATTTGGAGTATACTTAGGAAGTAAGGCTTCTTGTTCCTACTACATAATTTCAGCTTGGTCAATTATCTCTAAAGTAAACTAATAAAACTATACTAAGAATAGGGGGATAAGGAATTAAAGACCCTAATTAAAATCTATACTTAAACTATATTAAGGAGGAAAACTAACGCTACATCAATATACTCTCGAGAGAAGGCGACCGCGTAGCAAACAAGAAGGATGGGAATACCCCATCAAGTCAATATACTCTACTCAATATATTCCAAGAATATAAAGTATAAGAATTGGAATACCCCATCAAGTCAATATACTCTATTCAATATATTTCAAGAATATAAAGTATAAAAATGAAAGTGATACAATGAACACACGTTGTCTAAAATACACTATAAAGTATACAAGTGAGAATGATACCTCTAGCGTCTAATATAAACTCTCAAACACTCCATATCAAACATATAAAACACAATGAGAATATAAAAGGTAGAGAGAGTTAAAATGCTATATAACAAAAGATATTAAAAGAAAAGGGAGAAAGTCGTGAAACTCTTGTTCTCCGGAAATCTTTCCAATACTCTTTTGAATTAATTTGTAGCTTATTGACTTTGATCCGTAAGTTGTCTACGTTGCCTTTGTTGTATGAACTTTTAAAATTCAAAAAGATTTTCTTTGAACTATGCTATATTCCTATAGCTAATCCGAAAGTATTTAGATGAGAAAATTATGATTAACTGCGGAAAAAAAGTATTCTGATTGCCTTTCACCCTAATGATTGAATAACAATAAATACTTGTAAACATAGGACCTTGAAGCAAGTAAGATAATAATATAAATTATAAATTATGATCACATGAAAATGGTAGATTAAATCCCAAGAGTGATCATAAACTTAATTTATCCTAGGATGCACATGATTGTATATTATATCTCTTATAATGAAAAATATTAGAATCATCTTGAAGAAATATGAATGAATTCACTTATGAATAAATTTTTAGATACAAGATATCTGATATAAAATAAATAAATAGAACTTTTACAATATATTTAAGATAGAACCCCAACCGAGTGTTGTTGGTAGATTTACAATACACTAAGAAAACTAGCCAGGTATGTCACACCACTTGATTAATAAAAGTAAACAATGTCAAATAGAGAGATATCTATATAATTTAAATTGAATACCAAAATTCTCTAAGTTCAGGGTACGTACTCCAGATACACATATAGAAAAATATGACTTACTCCATGGTAGAATTTATACTGAATTATCATCTTGAATAATTTGTCCATTTTCTTTATTGGCTGCGCCGTGAGAACTTGCGACGAATTCCTGTTTTGATTGAGCAATTTCGTCGCATAACTTGCTTCCCAAGTCAGATCTCACTGGTAAACTACGTACACATCGTCCGACCAGAACAAAGTCTTTCAACATCGACCGGGATGACCTGCGCTCCGGCTGGTTTCTTTTGAGAATCGTACACGCCATTGTTCGTCTAATGTTCATTCGTTCAACCTCCGACCGCGACGTCGCGAGGCAGGGCTGGTGGCCTGCTGTGCCGGTGACCGGGCCGCACGAATACCCTATTCCCGCGATAGGGCATACACAAGCCTGCGCAGGTTATAAGGTTTGGAACGAAAGATCGGGGTTCTTCTTTCGGTGTTTCATCGATCGTTTTTCACAATCGCGCTGCGAAGTTCCTCCTCAGCAAGCGGTCTGCTCGAAGAGCCGGCGTCTGTCTCGGGAGCTGCGTACGAGGTTTTCGAATTTGCAGCTGTTGATTATAATAGAGTCATGGCGGCCGCGTTGCCAATCAAGCCTGGAAAGGAAGGGATTCAGGAGGCTGCAGAGACAGTCCACAGGATCCGTATCACCTTGTCATCCAAGAATGTGAAGAACCTCGAGAAGGTTTGTGCCGATCTCATCAAGGGTGCCAAGGACAAGAGATTGAAAATCAAGGGGCCCGTCCGCATGCCCACCAAGGTTATGCGAATCACCACCAGGAAGTCTCCTTGTGGAGAGGGAACCAACACCTGGGACGGTTTTGAACTGAGAGTTCACAAGCGTGTTATAGATTTGCACAGTCCTTCAGAGGTTGTCAAGCAGATCACCTCCATCACCATCGAACCCGGTGTCGAGGTCGAAGTCACCATTGCTGATGTGTAGATCCGACCGGTCGGCTGTTTTAGGGTTATATTGAGGGTTTTTAGGGTTTAACGACAGGAGGATTGCTTTCTTCTTTCTTCGAATGTAAATGTCAGTGATGTGCGCTCTCTCGAAGTAAAGTGGTGAGGGGGTTTTTCCTCATTGTTGTTTGCGTTAAATTTTACTTAATACTGCTGTCTATTGTGAGATAGTTCATCTCCATGATCTTCTAGTGTGAGTTTTAATGTTGTCAGTTCGGTACGCAGTTCCAAAGAGAAGTATGACACATTGTTGTGGAGTAGATTGTACGAAGTAATGGTTCAGAGAAGAGGCCCCTGCGACCAAAGTTGCAAAAGCGGATACTTATACTAGCGGATGCATTTGCTGGTTACTCAGCCGCTAGGTTTACCGTCCTAAAGTGAATTTTGTAGAACAGGTCAACAATCAAATTAGGTGTCGCCCCTATCATTTGCGTTGTCTTTTCCAGGTCTAGTGCGAACTGTCTAGGAACTGAAGATTTGGGTTTAGTTGGTGCCACTAGTTCTCAATTGTCGACCTCAAGAGCTGACCTTAATCTGGTGAAAGAACAAGTTCAAATTGCTTATTTGAGGAATAACGTTCTAACGCATGGTGATGGTAGCTCGTAAATCCCGTACATGTACTTCTACAGCTTCCAACTGCGGGACCGCAACATGCACGTCTGGAAAACAGAAACGCTTCCGGATTGGTAGCTAATGTCTGCCCGGACAAGATGCTTTCTGCTGTCGGTGCCGGGGCCCTGTCATAATCCCGAGTATCACATCAGCCCATTTGTTCCATGCAATCCTCCAAATATTCCCGAGCTCTAGAATACATTTCCAGCTGTAATTACATTCCTAGTTAAACCTGCAAAGACAAGACACAAATCTGCGGAATTGTATCTGCAATAATACTGGATTGCTCGCTCAAATTGAGAGTGGGAAATCTGTGACCACGTCAACACCTTGTACCTATCACTCAAGACCGGAACATGTTGGACATTCGCATGTGTAATCAAAATCGCTCGTGTAGCCAAAATCTACTTGAAGAAAATCCTAGTATGGATGAGAATCGGGATAGTCCAGGCAGCTAGGAGACAAATGTCTTACAGTTAATGTCGCTGCGCACCAAGGGAGCCATTTTTAAAGAGAGAAGATGGAACCAAAAGTGTGGTAATACTAGCATGCCGAAACAGACCACCCTCTTGAAGGTCCGTTGTACTGTGGGCAGATACAGGTTTGTACATGTTATGAGGGAAGGATAAGATTGTGGATGCCCGACGAAGTGGCAATTGAGGTCCTTGTCCTGCTACCCATGCAGTGTTGTGTTTCTTGTGGAATTAGAAGTTTACGGGAGAGAAAGTTGGCCGGAGAGAACAAACGGGACACTAGACGCTCGAATGATTCTGGTCGCTCTCACAGAGGGAGTTCTGATGGACTGCGCACTTCCCCAGGAGCTAGGCATTTAAATTTCATCCATAAAGGTGTCCAAGTCCCTTGAACGGATTAGGAGTTTGCAATGCATGCAGTTTGGTGAAGTATTCGCCATTAACATCAGGAAAGACTTCGTTTCAGCACCAGAGATTGCACTTTTCTTCTGAGTTGGACATTGATGGGAAGGGCGACCAAGTAGAAAAACGAAGGATGGGAAGACCCCATCAAACCGTACAAGGGTGAGACAACATAGGGAAAATGGGGCACGTTGGAAAATCAGACACTGAAGAAAAAATGCTGTTATGTTCGAGGAGTAGTAGATGTTTTTATAAGAAAATCTTCCATGGAGCATCGGTTAAATCAGATTCTGCACAAAACGCGGGGCATTGCGAGAATCGAACTCGCGGCCTCTTGCACCCAAAGCAAGAATCATACCACTAGACCAAATGCCCTTCTTGTCTGCTAGCGTGACACAAAATTAAAACATCCTATCAGCATAACAATCAAACAATTGTGTTCGATTGTTTGAACGCTTTTCTTTGATCTATTTTATATATATGTCTCGCATGAAAGAGATTTAAACTCTCCAAGTACTAGCCAAGATACGATTTTGAACTTTCCCTTACCTTGTTCACTTTCTTCTAAACCCGAGTCTTTGAATACAGAAAGCTCAAGTAAGATTCTAAGTTTCTCAATGTAAGCACAAGTTCCATCAGCAACACTTGGAGAAAGAGGTCCAATTTATATGTTATAGTTGGGAAGTCATTCGTGTAAATTCGTGTTTTCTTTTAATTAAAATCCTTCGTGGTGCACTTGGCATCCAGGGATGCTCTCATGCAAGAGGTATATTTCATTAAATTGAATACATCGAATCCTTGTCTTTCCGCGAGGTGCATTTAAGAATTTGGACAAACGGTCTCAATAAAATATTCATCAATAGTAAAGAAGTAAAAACGAATTCCCCTCATGATCGAAGGCAAGTGAAAATTCACACGTAGAAGTCAACATGCAAGCCACAATTGCTTTGATCAAGAACTGCTCATATTAGTAAAATTCAAGGTAACATCAGGAGTTCCATCATCTAGAATGTAGTTCTGAAAAATCACCATAGGATCACCACGCAGGAGTACAAGGAAATTTCTTTCCATACATGAGATAGACCATCGTACATGCTTCTAGATATGATGCTATGGTTTCTCATAGATACATCACTTAATAAAAGGTTTATAACTGGGGCGAGTGAAAGAGAAAAGAACAACGGTAGAAAACACGAAGGATGGAAGACCCCATCAAGCCAAGCCAAGCCAAGCCACATAACGAGAGATAAAAGCAGAAGAATGGAGCTAAGCCTCAATAGTATCTAAATGAGAAATCTACCCTTGGGTTAGTCTTAAAAAGACGTCTTGTTAGTAAAGCCTGATTCAAAGAATAAAATGCAACAGCGAATGGTAACAACAAGGACGGGAAGACCCTATCAAACTCTAAAGGGAAAAGACAAAAGGGATAAAATAATGCTAAGCCCCAATAATTTTTGTAAAAGAAATCGGCCTTACAGCACCTAAGCATCCGAGTCATGTTAAGAAAAGACAAAAAATAAAATAAAATAATGCTAAACCAACCAATAATTTTGGTAAAAAAATCAGCCCTACAACACCTAAGCTACCCGAGTCATGTTAAGAAAAGACAAAAATAAAAAAATAGGCAAAATCCAAATAGGATAAGAAAAAAAGTAAAATGGAACAAAACCAATAGTATTGGTTCCGAGGATTTTACTCTACACCACTACAATCATGAGCTATGCAAATCCAATAATCTACAAGCTAACTAGAACATATCACCTAGGGTGATTCATCCCCTTGTGTATTTGCTAGCCAATACTCTCTAATTCAAAAAAGTTCCTGTAAACCAATTCCTGCAACTAGGGCAGATTTCTCATATCAACTCTATTGTGGCCTAGCCTCATTTTACCTTTTTTTCGCCTCGCCTTTGTACGGTTTGATGGGGTCTTCCCATCCTTCGTGTTCTCTACGCGGTCGCCTTTTCCCTTATTCCTGCAACTACAGATAGACATGTTATTCTGGAACCTTCGTCATTTATTTTCTTATCACTTTTTTAAGCTGTGTCATTGTATTCGAGATTGTAAATTGAAAGCTTTCTTTCGTAAAGACAAATTCTTTTCTTCCTTTTCTGCGGCTTGCCACTTTTTATGGAATTAGAAAAAGAAGGAGTCAATCCAGCCACAGGTTCCCCTGCAGCTACCTTGTTACGACTTAACCTCAGTCAATGGCCCAACCTTGGTCTCCTACATAAGATCACCAATGACTCTAGTAGACCACACTCAACAACGGCGTGGAGCACCCCGAGTAATGGGTGATCCTTGGTCGGCTGCTTCGGGCGAAACCAGTTCCCATGGTTTGACGGGCAGTTTGTACAGGGCCCGAGTACTTGTTCACCGCGGCATGCTGATCCGCGATTACTAGCGATTCCAACTTCATGTTCTCGAGTTGCAGAGAACAATCCGAACTTTGGACAATCTTTCTGGATTCGCTCCGCCTTTACATTATCACACATTGATGGCACCGACCTCGTGCGCTCGTCCTTGCTTTCCGTGCCAGGGCCGTAATGCACTAGAATGGACCTAACAGTACTCTAACTTTACCAAAGAGACTACATTTAATGTAGTCTATTTGTTCTCCCCAACCTTCTTGTGTTCGGCTTTCTTCATTTAATGACGCCCCAAGGTTGGCAGGAATACTTATCAATACCTTTTCTAGCTTGATGTGGCGCACGAGTCTTACTTGGCATCTAATTCCAACGACATGAAAATATGAATAGTACTTGGATATGAATATGAAATATGAATATGAATATAAATATGATGAATATGAATATGATAAATAAATGAATATGAATATAAATGAGAGAAAAAAGAGAAAAAAGGCGACCGCGTAGGAAAAATGAAGGATGGGAAGACCCCATCAAGCCGTACAAGGGAGAGACAAAAAAGGTAACATGGGGCTAAGCCCCAATAGAGTCTGTATGAGAAATCTGCCCTACCGCACCTAAGATATCCGAGCTATGCAAGTCGTACGGTCTACACACAACTGGAGCATCCGAAGAAACATCACCTAATGTGATTGCTCTCCTATGGATTGCACCAGCCACTGCCCTCTGTAGAGCAATGGATACACGCTGTCTAAAGTAAGCTACAAAGTATGAGAGTGAGAGTGGTACCCCCTGCCGCCTAACATGATAAGCCCTCGTGCACTCCCTGACAAATGTGTCAAATGCCGTGTCCATCGCTCCATATAACTCCAAGGCTAGAGGAACAAAGAGGTGACCTCGCTGCATGCCCCTGTACTTGGAGACCTTGCGACCTGCTGCTGCACTCGCCGCCCATCCAGGGGGATGGGTAATCACTCCCTCCAAAACTGTATCTCGCGTAGGGTCCGTCACCACGACATCCGCTACTGTCACCTGATCATCTCGGACCAAGTATAAGTCTGCCCTGACACATGTCGTCTGCAACGCATACGAACGCTCCCTCCAAGCCAAGTATCCACTCTCTCGTGCCATAGCAAACACTATGTCTCTAATGGCATCATGGGTAGCTATCCTCTGTCCTCCAAAAGGACACCGTGTCATGTGGACCGCCGCTGCATCTAGTGTAGAACCACACTCACAAGTGAGTAGTGAAGATGCAGATGGGTGGACCAAACCTAGGCGAAACCTCATCGCTGTAGAGAAAGTAGCCGGTGCGAGTCGGAAAGCCCTAATGCATGGTCGAGCTAGGATCCACGAGCCTGCACCCTTGCCGGAGCAAGAGCGTAGACGTGCTCTAGTAGCCTGAGGAATGGACGAGTCAACTAAGAGAGAATGTAGCGTATGCTCACACTGTCACTCCATCAAGGAAGACTGTAGACCTCTAGTCCAATCTGACGATAGTGAAGCAAACGGTGGAAAACCCTCTCGTGCTCGTGAAGATAGACTATCTCTCGTCTGCCGCAATAACACCTGGAGAGAAAAGGATCCTCCCTCCACCTCTGTCACATAAGTCTCCAAAACCGGCCTATCAGCAACCACAAAATATGAATATAAATATGAATAGTACTTGGATGTACTTGAACTTCACCGAGAACATCCCTCGGTCATGCTTTGTTTATTTTCGTGTATAGTGGTATCTCGAAAATTTCTGTATTGAGGACTTTCGAATTAATTATCACTTAAATGTTTTGGAGAATGATTGACCTATCGTTCACATGGAATATGGAATTTTAGGAAGTGATTGATCTACCATCACCTGGACACATGGAATTTCGGGGGAATGGTTTGCTCATGAAGAACGTTTCGTCCATGTTCAACTTGGCGGAATACTGGTTGGATGGGTGAGATTACAAATATTGAATATAATATTAAAACAAACTTTTGGATCGGTATTGGTAAACAAATTAGATTTGAAGAATTTGGCTCGAAGTTGCGGCCGGATTTGAATGGAACAAAGAAGAAAGTATATTCTCAAGTTAAAGGAGCAACAGGAGTTTAGAGAGAGGTTCAGGTGGAGTTCAACCTCATTGTTTCAAAAATAGTTGAAATAGACACACCGATATTAGAATAATCTTTCAAGTCGAATCAGGATGAAACCTAAGAAGGAAACTGACGCTAAGCTTCAATAGTTTTAAAATGAGAAATTTGTTATTTGAGGCATTTGATCTATTATTCTAAATACAATAGTATTTAGAATGTCCGCAGTATAGCAATCAGTACGAGCTCTTTACAGTTTTTATAGATTGCACAAGCCAATGTTATATGTAGAGTAATGGACATCTTTTGTTTCAAATAAGCAAGATAAAGAAGATGGGATATGCTAAGCATGTAGTCCAGTATATTAAATATTGTACATTCTCTAAAAGTGGATATATATGGATATGTTATATGGATACAACATTGGGGTCCCCAATGTTGTGTCCATCCAACTCTATGGTGGGAAGAACAAAGAGTTTAACTCGTTACATTTTTTTATATTTGGAAACTTTAGCAAATTGTTTTACTTATTGCTGATCCGAGAGGATAGATAATCACCCCTTCTAATTGCATCGGCATGGGATCCATAACCACAACATTTACCATTATCACATTCATGACAAGTTACAAGCCTATACAAGTTTACCATAATTTCATTGTTTAAATATATACCAATGCTCTCCATCCAAGCAAGTGGAGTATTCATTTTACATGCTATTGTATCGTTACATTTTGATGGTATCATGGATAGCTATTCTCTATCTTTCAGAAATGCAACAAGTCATATGAATCCCTTTGCATTTAAGAGAGTACCACATTCACACATACATAAGTAATAAAGATACACAAGACCAAACCTAGATGCATAAGCTCATAAGAGTTCAAATATCTATTAATCCAGTTTGATAATAAGAAGATAAAGCATTCACCATGATCTCACAAGAAGATATGTGGTTCACCTCATTGAGGCTCCATCCACAGGAACATACCAGATTGCATTTCTAATTATCCAAGTAATGTGTCAACCAGAGCTCCTACTGGCCCGCACATATAGTGGTCCAGCCCTAGACTCACTGACACAATCAGGCTAACATGGGTTACTCTAGACTTGAGTTAACTCCTAACAATCTCCCCCTTGACTCATATCTTGGGGTCCTTAACCTCTATTACCTATATGGTTACTCTGCGGGAAGTCCTAGAGGGAGGCCTAACATAGGTTCCTCTAAAAACTAGAGTTAACTAGAACTAAGCCATAGCCTACACATAGTAGAGTAAGAACATATATAAAGATAAAACAATTGCTAATCTACTCTACTTGTGCCCATATGCAACACCTGCAGTTTGACACGATGTCTCAAAAAACTTTCCAAAGATATCACTTTTGTAAAGCATCAATAGGATTGAGTTTACCATCAATCTTGACTAACTCAATCATATTATCAGACAAAACTGTCTAAGAAAATGATACCTGATGTTGATGTGCTTCACTTTACTGTCGATCACCTGATTCATAGCTAGATGTAAAGCACTTTGGCTATCACAGTCTACACTCACAATGTCATGAGTCAATCTCATCTCTGTTATAAGCCTGTCCAACCAGATAGCTTCCTTCATTGCTTTTGTTGTTGCTACATACTCAGCTTTTGTAGGAGACTGAGCTGTGCACTTCTGCAGTGTAGATCTCCAACTTATGCATCCACCTCCAAATGTGAACACATACCCAGTCTTAGATTTCCTCCCATCTAAATCTTGTCCATAGTCAGCATCTACATAACCAATAAGTGATTTGGCACTGTAAGATTTAGCATCAAACAGAAGGCCAAAATCCAATGTACCCTTGAGATATCTGAGGATCCACTCCACATCTTCCCAATGTATCTTCCTTGGATTTGACATGTATCTACTAGTCTTGCCCATAGCTAGAGCAATGTCTGGCCTAATGCAAATCATCAAAAACATGAGACTTCCCACTACCTTGTCATAAGGGATGTTGGACATCAAACCTTTCTCCATGACATTTGTTGGACAAAGGGCTGATGAAAGCTTGAAGTGAAGAGCTAATGAAGTACTCACAAACTTGCAAATTCTCCATGTTAAATCTTGCAAGTACCTTTCTAGCATACTTCCCTTGGGTTAACCAAAACTTTCCATCCTCCATGTTTTGTTGGATTTCCATCCCCAAAATCCTCCTTGTTGTACCAAGATCTTTCATTCTAAATTTGGAACTAAAGAGAGCTTTGAGCTTATCAACATCATATATGTCCCTAGCTACAATAAGCATGTCATCCAAATAAAGTACCAAAATAATGAAGCCAAAGACTTCATTACTCACCTTTTCATGTATACACAGGGATCAAACACACTCCTTTTAAACCCTTGTGACCTCATGAAATCATTGAACAGTTTGTTCCATTATCTAGGAGCTTGCTTCAATCCATATAAGGATTTCAACAACCTACAAACCATATCCTCTTGGCTTTTCTTCACAAAACCCATTAGCTATCTCATGAAGATCATGTCACGCCATTTGTAGTGCCGCATCTAGATGCTCGGACATTGGAGTTCCAGTGATAGTAGTTAGAGTTATTCTAGCAGTTTCTCAGAGACTACTTTCTGACGGTTAGATTTTGTGTTTGGGGTACTGACTCCACGGTGAGGCCCACCATCACTTTGCACCGTTTGCACCGTTGAGTGTGCCGTCAGTGGGACCATTAGGGTTTCAAAGCTAGCTCGAGTCCAGGGGGTATAGTTTTGAAGTGCGCTCCAAAGAGCTCACTTCTCTGATGTTGAGCCTTTGAGTTCTTGGCTATAGTGGACAGAGGCCGGCGAGTGTCACAAGGATTCTCTATGCTTGAGTGGGTGTGGCTTGACTGTAATCAGTGCCCAGTTCTTGGCAGTTTATAGAGTGACAGATCAAGTAATGATCTGAGTTGAGTTGAGTTGAGAGTGGCAAGCAATCTGATTACATCAGAGAAGTGAAGTCAGGGGGAAATCGGGTGTAGGAACTTTGAGTGTTGGTGGTATCTCCAAGCTTGGTGGATTGTTGGTAGCTTGATTCAAGTTCTATGTTTCTCTAGTGTGCATAAGCTCAATCGATTGATGCAGATTTGGCAGTTAGGCAGACGGTGTGTGGAAGCGCTGGCCAAATTTTGAGCAAAGAAGGAGCAAATTTCGAGTAGTGGTTGTGATTTTGAGCTCAGGAGGTGAAGGCAAGACCAATTTGCTATGAGTTGTGCTCAGAAAGTCAAATTGAAGGTGGAGTTAGGAAGCTCTTCTCATGAATTTGTGATTTGGAAAAACCCGTGTTGTCAATTTGGCTCGAGTGGAAAGTTAGCGGGGGATTTGGCGGACAGCCATCTTTAGGGTTTATGTCAAATTTTACATCAGATTTTGGTTGGGATTTACATCAGATTTTGGCCAGATTTGGAGGAGTTTCGCTAGTTTGGAGGAGTTTCACAGATTTGGAGAAGTTTCACCAATTTTGGAGGAGGTTCAAAGTGGCAACAAGAAAGGCATCATTTGGCTGAATTTTGGCATTTAGAGGCTTCGAGGCATAGGACTGTGGGCTATGAAGGCCTAAAAGGGCCAGCAAGCTGGCGTGAGGCTAGCTAGTTTAGAGTAGATCTTGGTCATTGGTTGGCAAAATTTGCCTTTCCTGCTAGATTGTGCGCAACAGGGTTTGACCCCTAGATCTCTTGTTCCTAGACTGGTGCCCTAGCCAACTGGTCCACCCTCACTTGTTGTCTTAGTGATTGTACCACTATTATCTATACACATGTAGCTTTGGCTAGGAGAGGCAGTTTGATCCCATTCTTGGTGATCCTGGTAGCTTAGGACTTAGATACAAACTTCTCTTACGTCAAATGCCAAATGGTGGCAGAGTCAGTCCCGTGTTGTGTTATGAGATAGAGGGTTTTTGTTTAGATTTCTTGTGATTGGATCCCTCCATTCTCTGCTTCTTGTTTGTGCACCACGTATGTGTGAGGTGCCCTGAATTTTGAGCATTGGTGCTGTGGTGTGCTCTCGGTAGTGAGGCTGGAGTGATGACTAGTCAGACTACCTTTGTTTCTCTCTGGTGAGGCAGGAAGTGATGACCTACAGACCGTGAGAGTGCGTGTTATGATGGCAGGTTACAGGTTGCCCTTTCCCCTAGTGTAGTTATCTTGGTTAGAGTTACATTAGTGGGTGGTGCTTAATTAGTATTGGCACGTGGTGCTGTTGGCACTTGGTGGGGTACTTGCGGTTGCGACTTGCGGTTGCAGTTGGTGGTTTGGGTTTGTTGTTGCGGCTACTTTGTCACGACGGAGTTCTTTGGAGATTCCAGAGGAGTTAGCCCTGCAGTATGCAGTGGGTATACTCGGAGTGGTGCTCAGTATCAGCTTGTATCTCAGGTCCCAATGAGAGAGGAGATTGACTCTGAGTTGGAGTTTGACATAGGAGCTGATTCAGTTGAGAGTGCACTTGGTGTGTCCGCACCGTTGTTGTGGGACATGGACAAGATTTATGGGGCCCTAGGCGTTATTCTGGTACAGTGGGTACCATTGAGTTGGATGACTTCATCCAGGAGTTTGATAGTTGGTGTGATCTACAGCAGATGCGGAACCCGACTTTGTTCACACCCTTCATGGCATGGAAGGGGTTGTTTCAGCATCTAGAGTGTCCGCCGATGGATGACTACCATGAGTTCACGAGAGCTCATTTGGAGGAGATTGAGTTATGGAGACAGTATTGGTCTCCACACTATGTCTCCATCACTTCAGACTTGGTGGCCAGGAGTAGATCGGATGTACCTACGAGTTCTAGCTCGAGTAGTGTAGGTGGAGCTAGTGGAGGTGCACTAGCTGGAGATAGTGCTACTACGATTGGAGGTACCGTTGCAGGAGGTGGTGTGGTACCGGGGTTTAACCCCATGGTGGAGTTCTTCCTGTATTTGAGGCAGAACTACCAAGGAGTGCGGACTGACAAGCTGAGGAGCTTGCAAGAGTTCTAGTGGAAGGCTGGAGAGAGCCTACGCGAGGCATACACTCACATGAGGTGGCTGATCAGTTTCACTTAGGGAGTTATTGAGGCCCAGGCAGTCCAGTTTTGGTATGTGATACTGGACAAGGAGTTGCAATGTAGAGTTCGTGATGCTACGCTGTTGCAGGCTACTTTGCCCACTTTGGCAATAGTCTTTGGTTTGGCTGAGCGTATTGAGCTCAATATGGTGGAGGAGAGAGTGGTGACATCTAGATTTGGTAGGGAGACCTCATCCACGGCTGTGACTTCTTCTAGAGTGCAGCAGAGTGCACCACGCCTAGTTGGTTTTTGAGGACAGGGTGGACAGCCCAGATCCTATGGAGCGAGTGGAGGGTCTAGTGGAGTTAGACCCTTACCCTCATTTTTGGGTCAGCAGCAGCCAGTGAGTGGTGGTGTTGCTTGTTGGACTTGTGGTGGACCTCACCATCGGAGAGAGTGTACTCAAGGCAACGGACCTGATACCTCTGGTGCATCACAGCCAGCACAGAGGCAGTGTGAGCACTACTACAGATTTGGTCACACTAGTGACCGGTGTTTTGACCTACACTCGGAGTTACGGAGTGGTAGGGCTGCTATGGTAGGTAGTAGAGGAGCTCCAATTCATGGAGGACGAGGTGGTAGAGGATCTACACCTAGTAGGGGTGTAGTACCTACCCTTACTTCTGACACAACTATGGCTACTCGGATTGAGCAATTGGAGCAGAGATTGGCTAGTATGGCTATTGCTTAGAGGAGATCAGATTCGGGTGCTGAGGCTTCCACCTCATATGCTGGTGATAGAGATGGTTTGGACTTCATGTGCGGAGCAGCACAGGTGGATGCATCTACAGCAGTGACTAGGAGTGCAGTACGTGCTCCAGAGCCTAGAGGAGCATCAGTGGAGTTGGACCCACAGAGAGGAGAGGTTGGGAGACAGGTTAGACTTCCCCAGTCTTTCACACTATCTGAGGCATTATAGACAACATCCATGGTTCCTAGACGTCCCAATGTAGGTGTGGTAGGTGGTGATGGAGTACATGATGGAGTACATGCTAGTCAGCCACCTACTACTACACACATTGAGTCTAGCATGATGTTGGGGGCGGCTCAGCTGATTATGCGGCATCCTTTGTTTTCAGCCAGTGACATGTTTACATTGGGAGTTGACCCAACCCCAATGTTCCGGTTGGCTGCCACGTTGTGTGAGAGTAGGGATGGTGCAGTTCCTACTACTAGAGCAGAGGTGGTTGGTAGTGGAGCTAGCTTGGTTGAGGAGCATGGGATCCGTTCAGTGACCAGTGGTTTATGGCAGGCAACAACGGCTAGACTGGAGGAGTTTCCAGCTAGACCGGCCTTTGAGAGAGCACAGTTTACACCTAGTGTTGTCCTATTGGATAACCAGAGGGGGATTTTTTGTTTGGTGGGACCTTCAGGGAAGGTCTATACACCACAGAGAGTCTTGTTAGACTCTGGTGCGCAACCCCTTATGTTGGGGAAAGCTGCAGTTGTCGGTCTGGAGTTATGGAAGACCAATGTGGAGAGGTGTCCATTTCAGATCCAAACATCTCTAGGTGGTGGTTCGACACAGTATGTCACACGTGGAGAGCTTGTTGTCTAGGTTCAGCCTGGTTATCCGACTAATAGCTTGGTGGTGAGAGCTTAGGCTATTGCGACGATAGCTGAGTCATATGATATGCTAGTTGGGGGAGCAGTGTTATACCCCATGGGTTTTAGCATTGACTATTGGGAGGAGATAACCTCTTATAGACCTGGTTGGCAGTCTGGTGAGGGACGGGTATGTCGCCTACCAGTACGCTTCAGTAGTGGTAGTCTTGGCTCACTACAGTCCGGGACCATGGCAACATCCATTTTAGCTTTCAGTGGTGCAGTTACGTGGCTTGGTGACTTGTTGGAGTAGAATGCCCATGCAGAGGATACTCCAGTACCAGAGGAGATCACTCGGCTTTGGAGTACAAGTGGGATTGTTCTATCCACCTTGGATGTTCCATTGTGGAGTTTAGAGGAGGCATTGCAACAACATGCAGATCAGTTGGTGCAGCAGGCTTGGAGTGGAGCCTTCGTACCATCAGGAGATGAGTGTGAGGATGAGCCTCCAGAGGTGATTGCTTTGACACCTCTGGATACCACACTCATTGCTTGGTAGTATCCAGTAGAGAGGATATGCCTATTGAAGTTGTTTGGTGGGATCAGCAACGGACTAGCTACGGTGTTACAGGTGGGTATCCGAGTACAAAGGTACTTGTATGTAGAGAGAGATGAGACTGCTAGGCGAGTCTCTCCACATCATGTGGCACACTTGGCCTATCGGTATCCAGAGTTATTACCGATATCAGCAATCAGAGGTTACCTGAAGGCCCTACCAGGAGAAATTTCCTTACTGGGGCCGCATGACCTAGAGAGACATGGGCCTATTCACTTGGTGATTTCTGGATGGCCATGTTAGGGACATACATGTGTTTGTAGAGGATTGGGTCTTTAGGATCCTCATTCTGGTGTGTTTTGGGAGATGTTATGGATACTACGACATCTCTTGGTTCATCAATCCATTTCTCCAACTTACCTTTTGGAGAACATTCCTTTGATGGGTGATTCTCGCACCAGAGTGGTGGCGAGTACACATCAGGTCCATTCTTGGATGGGACCTGCTGTATTGTTAGATGCAGCCAGAGTGGGATCACAGGCTCATCGTCTTCGTCTTTGGTGGACGAACCTCTTACCCAGAGAGGTTTTACAACGTGCTTATGATGGGATTCAACGACTTGACCACATCCTTATTGATGATATCTTGGATGTTGGGCATCAGTCTCAGACAATGGTAGTGGCTGATAGGTCACCTATGGTAGTGGTGAACCTAGTTGGACAGCCTAGAGCTGCATTTCCCACACTCATGAGTTTCCCAAGCTCTCATGCTTTTTGAGAGGGAGGACTTGGACTTGTTTGGGACTCATAGTTACAGCAGTTGGTGGAGCTCAACGCTGATGAGAGAGAGTGGGCGATGGGTTTTCGCACCGGTATTACCACTGTTCTAGCAATGTCAGAGACATCCAATCATTAGGTGTTAGGTCAGGCTATGGACTTGAATTGTTTGACCTGGATTGTGAGCCTTGGCTTGGCAGAGCAGCATAGGATGTGCTTGATAGGCATCACCACTCGGACACTTGTGAGCCTTGTGCCTATCAAGACAATTTAGGCACATGCTGGGGGGCGATGGACCGAGTGGACATGGTATTCATGGGACACATCCAGTAGCTACTAGAGAGAGTGGTCTACTTGGAGTCCATCCAAGTGAGCATGGGCTACTTGGATTACACCCTTGGTCCACATGGGATGCAGCCAGAGGACGTGTGGAGCTTGCAGCCAGAGTGGAGGGAGTTTTTCACACAAAGGTTGGGACCTCTAGTGGTCGGGAGCATGACACTATTGCTCCCAAGAGCCAAGTGTAGCAGCCAGTCAGTACGTCTTCCACTCCTACTACAGTTACAAAGGATACTTGGGAGCCAGATCTTGGACCCAAGCTTACTGGAGAGGAAAGACGGAGGGTTTGGAGGTTCTTGAGGAGTCTCACGAGTTGTTTTGCCTTCAGTATGAAGGATTTGGGTGCTCTGAAAGGACCTGGTATATGGATTGAGCTGACTAGCGACTCATCAATTTTCCGACGTCCTTACCAATATAGTGAGATGGAGAGGACATTGATTTAGAGCCGGAGTAGTGATCTTTTGAGGCTAGTTTGGTGGAGATTTCACATGGAGAGCATGCATCAGCGACAATGATGCCAATCAAGAAGGATATGCATGGCAACTATACAGATAGGCGGATGTGTGGAGATTACCGTCCTATCAATTGACAGACCAGGGCTGATCGGTATGCCATGCCTACATCGGAGGAGATTTTTGATGCGATTGGGCATGCAAAGGTCTTTAGTACTTTGGATCTTTGAGTGGGATATCATCAGTTGCCAATCAAGGAGGAGGATAAGTCCAAGATAGCATTTTGGGCTATTGATCCT
Source organism: Lunularia cruciata (assembly GCA_948567375.1). Lineage (NCBI taxonomy): Eukaryota > Viridiplantae > Streptophyta > Marchantiopsida > Lunulariales > Lunulariaceae > Lunularia > Lunularia cruciata. The sequence goes on along the minus strand of OX419757.1, from coordinate 70,872,310 downwards.
CACGGCAAGGATGTGTTATATTAGTGGAGGTTCTTACCATTTGGGTTAAAGAATGCTCTTGCTGAGTTCCAAATGGTCATGGATAGGATCCTAGTTGGATTGGATTTTGCTCCGTGCTATATTGATGACATTTTGGTTTATAGCACTACTATGGAGGAGCATGAGAGATAGTTGTTGGAGGTGTTTGAGAGGTTGAGATCTCATGCACTCAAATTACATCCTGGGAAGTGTAGGTTCTTCCACGAGCAGGTTGAGTATTTGGGTCACACTATCTACCCTGGAGGACTTGGTGTCTAGCAGACCAAGGTGGAGGCTATTGCACGTATTCCTCGGCCTACGGATGTGAGCAGAGTGCGAGCATTCCTTGGGTTGGCAAACTTCTACCGCTGCTATGTTAGAGGATTTAGTGCCATTGCCAAGGCCTTGACGAAGCTGACCAAGCTTACACAGGAGTGGTGTTGGAGAGATGAGCATGAGAGAGCTTTTGTAGAGCTCAAGGAGAGGTTGACATCTACTCCTATTTTGAGGAGACCGATCAGGGGACGACCATTTCAGGTTCACACTGATTGGAGTATGTTGGAGCTTAGAGCGGTGCTCACCCAGCATGATGATGAGGAGAAGGAGTTTGTGGTGGCCTATGCTAGTCGCTCCAACAATTCAGCGGAGGTGAAGTATAGTTCATATGAGGGAGAGTGCTTGGCAGCAGTTTGGGCAGTAGCACATTGGTACAATTCAGCTAGACATTCATGATGATGTTTTAGTGATGGACTATCTTTGCATTGGTGTTGTGGGTGGCATAGTTGGGACCAAGGAAAGAGACCGTGTTCTTCAGCGAGCCAGACGGTTCAGATTGGAGGGTAGACACCTTTTGCGTGTATGGGAGGATGGTAGAGTGCGAGTAGTACCACTTCCATCTTAAAGACCACAGTTGGTCAGTCATGCTCATGAGGAGCTAGGACATTTTGGAGTAAAGCGTACGTATAGCTTACTTCAGAGTCATTATTGGTGGCACGGTATGCAGACCGAGGTACAACAGTTTGTTGCCAGATGTGTGGTTTGTGACCAAGTTAGAGCATCATTCAATGCTCTTACGCCACAGTTACACCCATTACCTATCATGGGATTGGGTTACCGTTGGAGTTTGGACTTTGCCGGACTTTTACCGCTGACTGTGAGACATCATCGGTATGTTTTGGTGATGGTGGAGCACTTCTCCAAGTGGATTGAGTTGGTGGCACTTCTTGACAAGTCTAGTGAAGGGACAACTTACTCGTTCTTGGATCGAGTTCTTAGTCATTTTGGTGCACCAGTTGAGGTTTTGACTGATCAGGGTACAAAGTTCTTGGGGGAGTTTTAGGTCTTGTGTGACAAGGCTTTGATTGATCATCATACTACATCCCAAGATCATCCTGAGGTAGATGGCTTAGCAGAGAGAGTGGTTCAGACGGTGAAGAAAGGATTGCAAAAGTATGGTTTGCAGAGAGGCCACTTGGGAGATTGGGATCTCCAGTTACCTTGGTTGGCCATAGGCTATTGGTTCAGCTGACAAGCCTCCTTAGCATCCTTCTCTCCATACTTTCTACTCTATGGACAAGATCTAAATTTACCTGTAGCTATTTGTCGAGATGCTACTGTAGTTTTGGACTTGGATGATCCCGATGTATGGATGAGTGCATGTTCTCAACGGGCAGAGATCTTTCGGAGAGTGATGCCGATGGCCTTTGAGAACTTGGCGATTGCTCAGCATAGAGATACTTTACGCTATGCTACCATTCAAGGAGGAGGTTATAGACCCTCAATCCGTCAATTTCATCCAGGCGACTATGTATATCTACAGTAGACAACACCAACGACACTTGATGTTTCTATAGGCCGCACTATCTTGAGAGTGCACACAAGGTTTTGCCATCTAGAGTCCTTGTGTTAGAAGGACGTGATGATGTTGTTTGGAAGGATCATGTGCGCAATTGTGGCCCATGCCACCTTCCAAACATTGATGGTACTATGGACCCAAGTTTGGCACTTGTACGTGCAAGCTTGAGGTGTATGTTATGTGGCTCTTCTGGTGGAGCTGCTACTATGTTAGTATGTGATAGCTGTTTGAGAGGATGGCATATGGCATGTATGACTCCTCTCCTCATGGTGGTTCCTCAGGGACAATGGTTATGTCCTAGATGTACTTGACCTATAGCTTGTTCATTCTTTATATGGTATAGATTGCAGACAGGCGACTAACGATGGGGCTCCATAGCACCCAACCTCCTGATCTTTGCCCATTAGAGGGTATACCATATACTTAGAGTAGATGGCTATCTGGAGTTAGAGGGACCTAACCGCCAGCTAGGGGGGCGATTGTGGCACTTTAGAGTCTATGTATGACTTATGTGTGAGTTGTGTTTCTATAGTGTATGATGTTGATAACGATGTATGTTATGTAGTGATGTATATACGCACGATAGCTGTCACACCATTTGTAGTGCAGCATCTAGATGCTCGGACACTGGAGTTCCAGTGATAGTAGTTAGAGTTATTCTAGTAGTTTCTCAGAGACTACTTTCCGACGGTTAGATTTTGTGTTTGGGGTACTGACTTCACGGTGGGGCCTACTGTCACTTTGCACCATTTGCACCGTCAAGTGTGCCATCAGTGGGACCGTTAGGGTTTCAGAGCTAGCTCGAGTCTAGGGGGTATAGTTTTGAAGTGAGCTCTAGAGAGCTCACTTCTATGATGTTGAGCCTTTGAGTTCCTGGCTATGGTAGACAGAGGCCGGCAAACGTCACCTGGATTCCCTATGCTTGAGTGGGTATGGCTTGACTGTAATCAGTGCCCAATCGTTGGTAGTTTATAGAGTGACAGATCAAGTACTGATCTGAGTTGAGTTGAGTTGAGAGTGGTAAGCAATCTGATTATTGTAGCACTTTAGAGTCTATGTATGACTTATGTGTTTCTATAGTGTATGATGTTGACAACGATGTATGTTGTGTAGCAATGTATATATGCATGACAATCACTATATCTAAATTGCCATAGAGGAAAGCAATGAAAACATCCATTTGATCTAAGATAAGACCAAAGTAAGTCACAAGTACACACAATGAAGCCCTTGGCCACCAACCTGGCATTGTAGACCTTCTTTTCTCCATCAGTAGGGCTATCTTTCAATTTGTAAACCCACTTACTATCCACCAATTGTTGATGTTTTGGAAGCTTCACTAACTCCTAAGTCTTGTTGTCAACTAGTGATTGCATCTCTCTCTGCATTGCATCATTCCACTCAAGCTTGTCCATCAAAGCATTCCTTGTTGATTAGCAGTTCTAAAAAGTTTGGAATGAGTTCCTTGAAATCCAGATGTAAGCGTAAGAATATTTTTACGCCGTTTTTGTGCTACATAACCACGTTTAAGTAGAGCCTCATTGTATGAAGAAGGTTCACCTTCTTCCAAGATCAAAGCCATACCATCATCATCATCAAGAGAGATATCCTCATCTCCTAATTGTGTTGAATCAGCCCATTTGCCAAAACGTTCAGGAGCACAAATGGAACGTCCAAACATCCTCCTTGTTGATGACTGTGCTTGATCTACTTGTGTTGACAGGTGTTGAGGTTCACCAATCTCCTCACACACTTGTAATTGCTAATTTGGGAAACTTGCTACTCTATGGGAGCACCTCCTTGTGACTCATCATGAAAACCATCATAATTAATCTCCCCCTCAACAATATTTAGAGGAGATTTTCCCTTGTCAATATGAGGAGCCAAAGCTTTCCCCCCCTCGGTCAATGATCTAGACTCATGGAAGAAAACATCTCTACTAACTATCAATTTACAGGTGAGGAGATCCCACAGCCTATAACCTTCACACCACTTTGGTAGCCAAGAAAAATACATTTCTTGCAAGTAAGATCTACTATCTTTAGGTATGAGAGGATATGCATTACATCTGAAGACTACTAAATGACTATAATTTGCAGGCCGTCTATGCCTCATCTCAAACGGTGTCATGTAATGAATTGCACTAGAAGGAGAAAGATTTACCAAGTAAGCTGTATTGTTGATAGCTTCAGCCCAAAACACATGTGATAAACCTGATTGGCTCAACATACTTCTCATCCGTTCCAATAATGTTTGATTGAGCCTCTTAGCAACACCATTTTGTTGTGGAGTATATACAGTAGTGAGATGGTGAGTTATCCCCTCTTGTTGACAATACACCTCAAATTCTCCTGAAGTGTATTCCATGCCATTATCTCATCACAAAAATCTCACTTTCTTACCAATCTGAGTTACTCAACTTGTGATAGTAGTTAGAGGTATTTTGGTAGTTACTCATAGACTACTTTCTGATGGTCAGATTTTGTGTTTAGGGTATTGACTTCATGGCGGGGCCCACCATCACTTGCACCATCCGCACCGTCGGGTGTGCCATCAGCAGGACTGTTGGGATGAGACCTAGGTCAAAATCAGGAGTATACCCTAGAAGTGTAGCTCCAGAGAGCTCACTTCTCTGATGTTGAGACTTCAAGTTCTTGGCTAGAGTGGACTGAAAGCTAGTGCGCATCACCTGGATTCTCTTAGCTAGAGTGGGTGTGGCTTGATTGTAATTAGTGCTCTATTGTTGGTAAGTTGTTGAGATCAGATCAAGTATTGATATGAGTTTTATTTATTAGAGATGTAAACAATCTAATTACAACAGAGAAGTGAGTTAGTGGGAAATTGGGTGCAAGTACTATGAGTGTTGGTAGTATCTCCAAGCTTGATGGATTATGATGTCTCAATTGAGTAGTTCAGATTTCCATGACAGAGAGTGAGTGTTTGCAAAAACACTGGCAAAATTTGGAGCAAAGGAGAAGCAGTTTTCAAGTGATAGTTGTGATTTTGAGCTTAAGACCAATTTGTTGTGAGTTGAGCTCAACAACTGAAATTGAAGGTAGAGTTCGGAGCACATCCTCACAAATTAAAGATTGGACAAAATACATTTTTCCAATTTGGCTTGAGTGAAGAGTCAACGGAGGATTTGGCGGTCAGCCATTTTTAAGGATTTATGTCAGATTTATGTCAGATTTTGTGAAGGATTTATTTCTAATTTTGGTGAGAAGAACTTTGATCTGATCCCCGTTGATCCTCATAGTTCAAGAAGTAGATAAGTTCTCTGATTATGTCAAATGCCAAATGGTTGCAGAGTCAATCTTGTGTTCATTTATGAGATGGAGGGTTTTCATTTAACATTCTTGTGATTTGACCCCCTCCATTCTTTGCTTCCTGTTTGTGCACCATGTTTGTGTGAGGTGCCCTAAATTTTGAGCGTTGGTACTCTGGTGTGCTCTCGGTAGTGAGGCAAGAGTGATGAACAATAATACTACCTTTGTTTCTCTTTGGTGAGGCAAGAAGTGATGACATGCAGACCGTAAGAGTGCGTGTTGTGATGGCAAGTTACATGTTGCCCGTTCCCCTAGTGTAGTTATCTCAATTAAAATTACATTAGTGGGTGGCGTTCCGTGAGTATTGGCACTTGGTGGTGCTCAGTTGGTGTTGGCACTTGGTAGGGTACTTGTGTAAATAGTTATAGTTTATGGTTCCGGTTTGCGGTTGCAGTTGTAGTTACTTTGTCACGACGGAGTTCTTTGGGGATTCCAGAGGAGTTAGCCGTACATTACACAATGGGTTTACTTGGAGTGATACTTGATATCAACCTGTATCTTAGGTCCCAGTGAGGGAGGAGATTGACTCTGAGTTGGAGTTTGACACATGAGCTAATTTAGTTGAGAGTGCACTTGGCATGTCCGCACCATTGTTGTGGGACATGGAAGATTTATGGGGCCTCTAAAGGCCTTAGGCATTACTTTGGTACAATGAGTACCATTGAGTTGGATGACTTCATCTAGGAGTTTGATAGTTGGTGTAAAATGAAGGTAAGGATCACACAAAATGAAAGTAAGGATCTAAATATAGTAATACAACAAATGTGGAACCCGACTTTGTTTACACCCTTCATGGCATGGAAGGGGTTGTTTCAAAATTTGGAAGGTCCGCTGATGGACAACTACCATGAGTTCAAGAGAGCTCACTTGGAGGAGATTGAGTTATGGAGACAATATTGGTCTCCAAACTATGTCTCCATCACTTCAGGCTCGGTTGCCAAGGGTAGATCGACTATACCCACAAGTTCTAGCTCAAGTAGTGTTGGTGGAGCTAGTGGAGGTGCACTAGCTGGAGATAGTGCTACCACGAGTGGAGGTACCGCTGTAGGAGGTGGTGTGGTACCGGGGTTTAACCCCATGGTGGAGTTCTTCCAATGTTTGAGGTAGAATTACCAAGGAGTGTGGATTGCCAAGCTAAGGAGCTTGCAAGAGTTCAAGCGGAAGGCTGAAGAGAGCCTATGCAAGGCATACACTTGCATGAGGCGGCTGATCAGTTTCACTCAAGGAGTTATTGAGGCCCAAGTAGTCTAGTTTTGGTATGGGATATTGGACAAGGAGTTGCAACATAGAGTTCGTGATGCTACGTTGTTATAGGCTACTTTGCTTATTGTGGCAGTGGTCTTTGGTTTGGTTGAGCGTATTGAGCTCAACATGGTGGAGGAGAGGGTGGTGACATCTGGATTTGGTAGGGAGACCTCATCCATAGCTATTACTTCTTTTAGAGTGCAGTAGAGTGCACCACACCTAGTTGGTTTCTGAGGACAAGGTGGACAGCCCAGATTGTATGGAACAAGTGGAGTGCTACTATATTTAGATCCTTACCTTCATTTTTGGGTCAGTAGCAGCTAGTGAGTAGTGGTGTTTCTTGTTGGACTTGTGGTGGACCTCACCATAAGAGAGAGTGTACTCAAGGCAATGGACTTGATACCTCTGGTGCATCACAACCAGCACAGAGGTAATGTGAGCATTGCCACAGATTTGGTCACACTAGAGACCGGTGCTTTAACCTACACTTGGAGTTACGGAGTGGTAGGGCTGCTATGGTATTTGGTAGAGGAGCTCTAGGTTATGGAGGACGAGGTGGTAGAGGTGGTGGTTGAGGATCTACACCTAGTAGGGGTGCAATACCTGCTTTTACTTCTGATACAGCTATGGCTACTTGGATTGAGCAGTTGGAGCAAAGATGTAATACTCCGAGGACAAGAGAAGAGAGAAAACACAGATTGCACACTTAAACATTTGATGCCCTTAGGGAGCACCTTCTCTTTATTATATAGACAAAGAGGATCTCCTCCAAGGAAGCTCCACCATAGGATTAGGGACACAGATAGGTGACATGTCAGCAAGCTCCACCCTTGGATTACTTACTTGGATGGGTGACCTGTCTGGTCTAGGTCCTATCTGGTTGGTCAAACAAGCTTTGACCGGAGGGAATCTTTTAGGGAATCTTCCTATAGGAATCTCAGAATCACGTGAGTAAGGTACCGTTGGAAAGCTCTCGACGAGACAAAGCAGGGGGGAGGGAAGGCCAGCCTTTCGTCTATTGGCGGGGGGGGGGGGGGGGGGGAATTTGCATATTTTTCATGCCTAATTCATCCGTTTAGGCCTCCGAAATTGCCTTCAAAGATTTCAGGCATATTTTGGTTCCTACTCTATTAGTAGAAGTCCTCTTTTGGTGATACCTCTTTCTGATCTGTTTAGTCCATCATGTGTAACATCCTTCCAGATGTTACCAAACCAATTCTCACCTTTAAATCATATGTCTAGCTATTGGTTCTAAGGTTCTCAAGTCTATTTCGGTTTCTGCCCTATTAGTAGAAGTACTCTTTTGGTGATACTTCTATCTGATCTATTTTGACCATCATGTATAACATCATTCTAGATATTACCAAACCGAATTTCACATCTAGATCATATGGCTAACCCTTGGTATTACAGACCTCCCTCTTTTTAAGGTGCAACGTCCTCGTTGTGCAATTGTTGCTCAAATGCTTGCACCAACACCGGTGCATGTGTCAGATTTGGGTGCTGAGGCTTCTACCTCATATGCTAGTGATAGAGATGCTTTAAACTTCATGTGCAAAAAAACACAAGTGGATGTATCTGCAGCATTGACTAGGAGTGCAGTACGTACTCTAGAGCCTAGAGGAGCATCAATGGAGTTGGATTTACAGAGAGGAGAAGTTGGGAGATAGGCTAGACTTCCCTAGTCTTTCATGCTATCTGAGGCATTGTAGACAACATCCATGGCTCCTAGATGTCCCAGTGTAGGTATGGCAAGTGGTGATGGAGTGCATGATAGACTACTTGCTAGTCAACCACCTACTACTACACAAATTGAGTCTAGCATGATGTTGGGGGCGACTCAATTGATTATGCGGCGCCCTTTGTTTTCAGCCAATGACATGTTTACATTGGGAGTTGACCCAACCCCAGTGTTCTACTTGGCTGCCATGCTTTGTGAGAGTAGGGATGATGCGGTTCCTACTACTAGAGCAGAGGTGGTTGATAGTGGAGTTGACTTGGTTGAGGAGCATGGGATCCGTTAAGCGACCAATGGTTTATGGCAGGCAATAACGGTTAGACTGGAGGAGTTGCCAGCTAGACCGGGCTTTGAGAGAGCGTGGTTTACATGCGGTGTTGTCCTATTGGATAACCAAAGGGGGATTTCCGTTTGGTGGGACCTTCAGGGAAGGCCTATACACCATAGAAAGTCTTCTTAGACTTTGGTGCCCAACCCCTTATGTTGAAGAAGGTTGCAATAGTTGGTATGGAGTTACAGAAGACCAATGTGGAGAGGTATCCATTTTAGATCCAAACATCTCTAGGTGGTGGTTTGACACAATACATCACACGTAGGGAGCTTGTTGTCCAATTTCAGCTTGGTCATCCAACTAATAGCTTGGTGGATGAGAGCTCAAGCTATTACAACAATAGTTGAGTCATATGATGTGCTAGTTGGGAGAGTAGTGTTATACCCCATGGGTTTCAACATTGACTATTGGGAGGAGATAGCCTCATATAGACCAAGCTGACAATCTAGTGAGGGACGGGTATATTGCCTACCAATACGCTTCAATAGTGGAAGTCTTGGCTCACTACAGTCCGAGACCATAGTAACATCAATTTTAGCTTTTAGTGGTGCAACTACTTGGCCTGGTGACTTGTTGGAGAGGAATATCCATGCAGATGATACTCCAGTACTAGAGGAGATCACTTGGATTTGGAGTACAAGTGGGATTGTTCCATCCACCTTGGATGTTTGATTGTGGAGTTCAGAGGAGGCATTGCAGCAACATGCAGATCAGTTAGTACAATAGGCTTGGAGTGGAGCCTTCGTACCATCAAGAGATGAGTGTGAGGATGAGCCTCCAAAGTTGATTACTTTGACACCTATGGATACCACACTCATTGCTTGGTAGTATCCAATAGAGGGAGTATGTCTATTGGAGTTGTTTGGTGGGATTAGCACCAGACTAGCTGCGGTATTACAAGCGAGTATATGAGTACATAGGTACTTGTATGTGGAAAAAGATGAGATTGCTAGGCGAGCCTCTCTACATGATGTGGCACACTTGGCCTACCAGTATTTTGAGTTATTACTGATGTCAGCAATCAAAGGTTACCAAAAGGCCTTACTAGTAGACATTTCCTTATTGGAGTGCATGATTTGGAGCAACATGGGCCTATTCATTTGGTGATTTTGGGATGGCCATGTCAAGGACATACACAGGTTGGTCATGGTTTGGGTCTTCAGGATCCCCATTTTGGTGTGTTTTAGGAGATGTTACGGATACTACAATATCTCTAGGTTCATCAGTCCGTTTCTCCAACTTACATTTTGGAGAATGTTCCTTTGATGGGTGATTCTTGTACTCGGGTGGTGGTGAGTACACATTAGGTCCATTCTTGGATGGGACCTGCTATTTTTTAGATGCAACCAGAGTAGGATCACGGGCTCATCATCTTCATCTTTGGTAGACAAACCTCTTACCCAGAGAGGTTTAACAACATGCGTATGATGGAATTCAACAACTAGACCACATCCTTGTTGATGATATCTTGGATGTTGGGCGTCAATCTTAGACGGTGGTAATGGCTGATAGGTCACTTATGGTAGTGGTGAACCTAGTTAGATAGCCTAGAGCTGCATTTCCCATAATCATGAGTTTCCCAGGCTCTCATGCTTTTTGAGAGGGAGGACTTGGACTTGTTTGAGGCTCACAGTTATAGTAGTTGGTGGAACTCAATGCCAATGAGAGAGAGCAGGCGATGGGTTTTTGCACCGGTATTAATGTTGTTCTAGCAATGTCAGAGGCATCTAGGCATCAAGTGTTAGGTCAAGCTATGGACCTCAATTGTTTGACCTGGATTTTGAGCTTTGGCTTGGTAGAGCAACATAGGATGCGCTTGATAAGCATCACCACTCGGACACTTGTGAGCCTTGTGCTTATCACAACAATTTAGGCACATGCTGGGGGTGATGGACCGAGTAGATAGGGTATTCTTGGGACACAACTAGTGGCTACTAGGGAGAGTGGTCTACTTGGAGTCCATCCAAATGAGCGTGGTCTACTTGGATCACATCCTTGGTCTACTTGGGATGCAGCTAGAAGACATATGGAGCATGCAACCAGATCAGAGGGAGTTTTTCACATTGAGGTTAGGACCTCTAGTGGTCAGGGGCATGACACTACTGCTCCCAAGGGTCTAGTGTAGTAGCCAGTCAATATGTCTTCCACTCCTATGATAGTTAAAGTGGATACTTGGGAGCCAGATCTTGGACCCAAGCTTATTGGAGAGTTTTGAGGTTTTTAGTTTTTGAGGCTTATCAGAAGTTTTGAGGGTTTGGAGGTTCTTGAGGAGATACACAAGTTGTTTTACCTTCAATATGAAGAATTTGGGTGCTTTGAAAGGATATGGTATATGGATTGAGCTGACTAGCAATACACCAATTTTCTGATGTCCTTATTGCTATAATGACATGGAGAGGACATTGATTCAGAGTCGGAGTAGAGACCTTTGAGGTTGGTTTGGTAGAGATCTCACATAGAGAGTGTGCATCAACTACGGTGATGCCAGCCAAGAAGGATATGCATGGCAACTACACAGATAGGAGGATGTGTGGAGATTACCGTCTTATCAACCGACAGACTAGGGCTAATTGGTATGCCATGCCTACACCGGAGAAGATCTTTGATGCAATTGGGCATACAAAGGTATTTAGTACTTTGGATCTTTGAGCAAGATATCATCAATTGCCAATCAAGGAGGAGGATTAGTCCAAGACAATATTTTGGGCTATTGATCCTCACGGTAAAGATATGTTATATCAGAGGAGGTTCTTACCATTTGGGTTAAAGAATGCTCTTGCTGAGTTTCAAAGGGTCAAAGATAGGATCCTGGTTGGATTGGATTTTGCTTGGTGCTATATTGATGACATTTTGGTCTATAGGACTATTGTGGAGGCGTATGCTCAGATGCTAATGGCGTATGCTAGTTGCTCCAACAATTGAATGGAGGTGAAGTATAGTTCATATGAGGGAGAGTGCTCAACAGCAGTTTGGGCAGTAACACATTTTCAATGTTACCAATTTGGTAACCCCGTCACTCTCATCATTGATCATCAATCGTTGAAGAGGTTGATGGAGTCCAACAAGCTTTCAAGGAAGCTTGCACAATGGGCCTTGATCTAACAAGAGTATGATTTCATGGTTGTTCACAGACTTGGAGTGGTGAACCGTGATGTAGATGGGTTGAGTAGAAACCCAATGTCCCAACCAGCAGGATCAAACCGAATTAGGTTGGCTTGGTAAGATAGATGAGGAGATGGTGCCAATTGGCATGCATCAGCCTTTTTGTGTATATTTATTGAGGCTTTGGTGGTATCTTTCTTAGCGCATACATGAGGAGTTATTGAGGTCACAGATCCAGAGAGTGAAGATATTGGTACAATTCAGCAAGACATTCATGGTGATGTCTTAGTGATGGACTATCTTTGCATTGGTATTGTGGGTGGCACAATTGGGTCCAAGGAGAGAGATCATGTCCTTTAGTGAGCCAGATATTTCAGATTGGAGGGCAGATACCTTTTGCATGTATGGGAGGATGGTAGAGTGTGAGTAGTACCACTTCTATCTTAGAGACCACAATTGGTCTATCATGCTCATGAGGAGCTAGGACATTTTGGAGTATAGCATACATATAGCTTACTCCAAAGTCATTATTGGTGGTGTGGTATGCAAACTGTGAGCCGGCCCGTCTCTCACTTAAGATGAACCTCTAATGGCTATTATGGTAGTGCACCATGGACTAAGAAAGCAAGGAACCCCAACTCCATCATACTCCTCTAAGGCTAACACTCCAAGACTCAAGACATTGCTCACTAGAGAACTCAATGAGAGAGATAGTTGCAAATGAAAGGATGATGAGTACCTCCTCACCCCTTGTTTATATACTTGTGAAAAAGTTACGCACCAAAGTTACTAATTATCATAGTAACTCAAGTTATTAGACTAAAAGTCAAATAAAGTCAAAAAGTAGAAAGGAATATCCATTCACATGGGCATATTCCACTAGCATGTGATCTTATCTTGACCCAACCACTAAGTCAAGGATTCTTTCACATGGGCTATCCTTGGACTATAAAAGAATCCAAAACAAAAAGGCTTGCGGCCCAAGTGTTCTCAACTCTTTCCTCAAAGCCAAACACTTAAGAATAATACCAAGTCAACACACTAGAATCCAAAATAGTGGTGCTCATCTTTTCCACTTCCTCTAAAGTAAGGTCCCTTCTATCTTAGCTATGACTAACTTTAGCTAATCATGACTAATGTAGAACCATCCATTATCTCTATATGAATAATATCTCTCAAGTACTTATAACACCAAGCTAAATATCACAATACCACACACATACACAAATGGGTGTTACATTTACCCCCGGACTAAGTTTTCACTTTGTCCTCAAAGTGAAGGTCACTCTACCTTCTATGATATATCCTCAACTTATCATGGTTAATCCTATCAAAGTGTCTTCCTCCCAACTCCTTGACATCATAGGCCCCACACCTTCTCCACTATGAAAGGTCCAAAAACTTCTTTTGTACTCTCTTGAATTGAATAGAATCAAACAACATTACCCAATCACCTTCTTTGAAAGGCTCTACCTTCTTCTTGCCTTGCCTCTTGTCAGAACTCTCCTTTTGTTTCCTTTGGGCTTGCTCCACTCGAACCATAACAACTGCTCTTGCCTCTTCCAAATCCATGAGTTATTCCTTCCTTGACTTCTCTACATCACCTCCTTGTGCTTTCGTCAATCTCTTATGAATGCTTTGGAAGGTAGAAAGATCAAAGTGAATAGGTAGGGTAGACTCAATACCATATACCAATTGAAATGGAGAATACCCGGTGGAAGTCTTCATGGTTGTCCCATACTCTCACAAAACTGCATGAATCCTCTTGTTTGTAATACCAAGAGCTAGCCATATGATCTAGATGTGAAATTTGGTTTGGTAACATCTGGAATGATGTTATACATGATGGTCAAAATAGATCAGATAGAAGTATCACCAAAAGGTTACTTCTACAAATAGGGCAAAAAACCAAAATAGATTTGAAAACCTTAGAACCAATAGCTAGACATATGATTTGAAGGTGAGAATTGGGTTGGTAACATCTAGAAGGATGTTACACAGGAAGGACTGAATAGATCAGAAAGAGGTATCACCAAAGGGGGACTTCTACTAATAGAGTTGGAACCAAAATATGCCTGAAATCTTTGAAGGCAATTTTGGAGGCCTAAACAAATGAATTAGGCCTAAAAAATGTGCAAAACCCCTCAATGGAGGAGAGGCTGGCCTCCTCTCCCCCTGCTTTGTCTCGTCAAGAGCTTTCTAATGGCACCTCACTCATGTGATTCGAGATTCCTACATGAAGATTCCCTAAAAGATTCCCTCCGATCAAAGCTTGTTTGACCAACCAGATAGGACCAAGACCGACATGTCACCCATCCAAGTAAGTAATCCAAGGGTGGAGCTTGCTGACATGTCACCTATCTATGTACCTAATCTGATGGTGGAGCTTCATTGGAGGAGATCCGCTTTGCCTATATAATAAGGAGAAGGTGCTCCTTTGGAGCATCGGAGTTTGAGTGTGAAAGTGTGTGTTTCTCATGGTGTGTTTCTCTTCAGGTCTCCTATCCTTGGAGTATTACATTGTCCCAATGATATTTAGCCCCCTCTATTTCTGCATCGTTGGCCAACATCATGCACAAGGTCTAATTGGTTCTCTCTGCCAAGCCATTAGAATTTGGCTTATAGGATGTAGTTACTCTATGTGTGATAGAGAAATGTCGTATCATGGTTGTTGTAATGCTTCTTGTAAACTCTCCTCCTTTATAAGAAACCAACTCCAAAGGGCATCCAAACCTAGTGATAATGTGTTCATAAAGAAATCTACCAACTTCATCTTCATTCTTGTCCCTCAATGGTCTAGCCTCAACCCACTTGGTCAGATAATCAATAACTATCACATTATACCAATTGTTCCTTGGGGTTCTATTGAGAGGACCTACAAAATCAATTCCTCACTTCTCAAAAGGTCCTAGAAATGGAATTGATCTAAGTGGTGGGGTGGATGTAGACTTTCTAGCAAAAGCTTTACAAACATGACAAGTTTTGCAATAATCAAGACAATCTTTAAAAATCCCTTTCCAAGGGTAACTTGCATCTAGAATCTTGAAAGTAGTCACCTTTCCTAAAAAGTGTCCTCCACACACTAACCTTCATGAAACTCCTTTATAAGTAGGATAGACTCTTCCTTACCCATTGCTCTTCAAAGTAGACCATCTGTTCCTTGGTGAAAAAGAATATCCTCTACCATTGTGTAAGGTCTAGATCTTGCTGCAAGGGCCTTCCTCTCCCTAGCATGCATCCCTTCTGGATAGTTACCTCTTGTCACAAAATTCACAATCTCCTTGTACTCCATTGGAACCTCTTGAGTGACTGAGATTGTCATGAGCTCCTCATCTAGGAAGGAATCATCCACTGGCTCATCTTCATCATGATCATAGGCTCTAGATAACAAATCAGCATTTGCATGTTTCTTTCCTAGCCTATCCTCAATGGTGTAGTCATACTCAGACAACAGTATCATCCACCTTGCTAGTCTCCCTTCAACATTAGGCTTGTTGAAGATGTACTTCAAAGCCATAACAATGGTGGTTTTCCCTCCAATCAAGTAGTGTCTAAACTTCTTGAGACCAAAGATCATTGCCAACCCTTCTCTCTCCATGATAGAGTAGTTCTTTTTTGTTGAAACCATTTGCCTACTAGCATAAGCTATTGGATGATCATGCCCATCTTGGTCTAACTGACTAATAGTGCATCCTATAGCTACATTAGAAGCATCAGTGTAGAGGATGAAAGCCTTACTCCAATCAAGTTTAGCAAGAATTGGAGCTACAACAAGGGATTGCTTGAGCTCCTCAAAAGTTTTGAGAGCATCCTTGTCCTCCAAAATCACCATGTAATTTACATCCTCGTCATGTAGATGGTCAATGCATGAGCCTTGTTGGAAAATGAGAAGATAAACCTCCTATAGTATCCAACCATCCCCAAGAATTGGCATAACTTTGTCAAGCTTGAAGTAAATAGGTCTCAGATTTTCCTCACCTTCTTAGGATCAATTGCTATTCCATCCTTGGAGATGATGTGTCCCAAAAGTAGACCTTCTTCACATCCAAAAATACACTTTTGGGTTGAGTGATGCATTTGCTTCATCCAAGCATTGCAAGACCTTGATTAGGTACTCAAAGTGCTCCTCCTTGCTCCCATAGACACAAAAGTCATCAATGAAGTCTCTCACAAATTTCCCAATGAAAGGTTCAAATACCTTGTTCATGAACCGTTGGAATGTGGCTGGAGCATTGCAAAGCCCAAAAGGCATGACCTTGAAAGCATAAGTTCACCAAGGTGTGGTGAATGTGGTGAGTTGTTGATGCTCTGGTGCAATCTTGATTTGGTTATATCCACTATAACCATCTCCAAAACTATACCTCTCATGACCTGCAACCTCCTCCAAGATCTCATCAATGAATGGCAATGTGTAGTAGTCCTTCTTGGTAATAGCATTGAGCTTCTTGTAATCCACATATACCTAAAGCTTGCCATTCTTTTTCTTTATAAGACAATTGGAGACACCCATTTTGAATTCTCCACCTCAAAGACAAATCCGGTCTCCTTTAGCTTATCAATCTCCTCCTTCACAACCAAAGATATCGGTGGGCTAATACGATGTTGCTTTGGATGGATTGGTCTTGCATGTGACTCTTCCTTTATCTTGTGCTCCTCCAAGGTGACTTCCTTCAAATCCTTTTAACTGAAAGCAAACACATGGATGAACTTGCGGAAAATCTCCTCAAATCTCACCTTCTCCTCCTTGGTAACATTTGGGCCATACTTGAGGGTAGCTAACCTTCTTTATACCTCCTCAAGTGTCAATGGTGATTTATCTGGGTCCTTCAAAACCTCTGGCTTAGGTGAAAAATCCATAGCACACAAGGGATACACATTTGAATCCGATTCAGATTCATCCTCCTCCATGGAAGTCTACTCTTCCATGCTTGTGTCCACACCTAAAGCTTCTTCAGAATCTGATTCCCAATAATCAAAAGATGGTGTATCTAAATGTGAAGTGTTGGTGGTGTTGGTCACAAGAACTGTAACTCTATGGTTTGATGGCCCAATCCTCAAGTACCCTTTGTGCCATCTATCAATTGTGCGTGCTGGTGACAACCCGGCAAATATCACTTTTGCGGTAATCGGGTAAGTAAAGTTCGTTCCCGCAGAGATACAAGTCAGAATTGGTCAAATACGAAGCAAAGTAACAATTTCAGTTCTTCTTGAGTTCTTCTTTAGTCTCTCAGGTAGAAACCACACCCAAAAGAGAGTAACAAGCACTGACTCGCAGTCTTGTCACAAATTCACACTCCTTAATCACAACTCCATCAAATCTTTCCAAACAATCTTGATTGTGATGATTTAGGCTCTCCCGAAAATGGCACTTCACTGCAAAACGACTTTGCTTCAGAATTGTGTTCCACCCCTCCACTGAAGGCACAACTTCCTCGATTGAAATTGCTTCACATCAACTTTGCACTGCACTCACAAATGCAAAATACTACCAACACTACAATTCCTCTCAAATTTGTCAAGGCATTGCTTCGATTGCACTTCACTCAGGATCAAACACATAGAATGAAGATCAAGGCTGTGGAATCCAACATCCAACAAACACTTTGACTTGCACTTTGAATTTCTCCAAACACTCACAAACACAAGTACAATGTTGATACTCGGAATCAAGCTCAAGCGACGAGCACTACTTCATAGCACTTTGCTTTGTCTATTCTCAGAAATAATGAGCACTGAACAACATAATACTGCAAATGCCACTCTTAAATAGTGAATCAATCGACAGTTCTAACAACTATACCGGTCTACAACAACTCTTCTAACCTGCAGATCCAAAATGACAATGCACATCTTCATATCTGCCCCTTCAAATCTGAAATCTATTACTACTCCAATCCGATGTCTACTTCATCCTTGGCTTTCAAACCCGAACCCAAAGTAATTCTACTTCCTAATACTTTTTCCTCGGATTTCAAATCTCCTACTTCTTCTACCAGATCCAACAATTCTCTTTCCTGATCTGAAATTCCACTGGTGGGTAATCTATCTAACTCCTTATCTCCCGACCTACTCTTCTCTAATGTCTCCATCGGTAATTCCAAAGACATTTGCACTCTTATGTTATCTACTTCGGGTTTTGCTTCAACATCTTTTCAAAGCTTTTTAAGTTCTATTTTCACTAAGTCTAATCTAATTGAAATGTTGTCTTCTACCTCTAATATCTTCCTATCTACACGAGTTCTCAATTTAATCAACAAGGCGTTCATCTCGGTGTCTTTCGCCTGTCTTCACCTCGTCTCCTGCACCAACAACTTCAACTCGTGCAGTCTCGTCTCTTCAATTTGAACGCTGGCTTCTGTACTCAACATGGCATTCATCTGGAGGACAATTTCCTTTATCGGCTCCAATCTTGTCTTCCTTTCTTGTTCCCGATCTGCAAGCCAGTCCTCTCTGTACATCGCCAATTCTTCCTTGAATTCGGCTTTCACCATCTCCTTCTCCTTCTCCTTCTGAACTACCTTCTCCTCCTGATTACGAAGTAATTCTTGTAATCAATCTTCTTCTTTGTATCGCGCCGCCAACTCTCATTGCCAAAGTTGCTTCTTCTCTTCCATACTCTCCATCACTCTATCGAGCTCTTGATCCTTCACTGCTACTCTTGCCATAGCATGGATAACTTCTACTCTTGTATCCGCAAATTGTTGCTTCAAGATCTCGTATTCAGCTACTTGTCTCTCCCTTGGTATGTCACTTTTCTTCACAAGCTCCTCTCAATAGCTCACTTCCCTCTTCAGGTCTTCAATTACCTGACTTCTCTCTACTACCTCCGCTCATAGTACTTCCCTTTCCTCCTCACCTCGGGTTACACTCTTCTTCAACTCCGAGTTCTCTTCTTCTAATCTTGCCAATACCTGCAATACAGTCTTTACCTCTGGACAAGTCAACTGCATCTCCTTCTTCTTGTGCTCCAACTTCACCAACAATGGGCACACAATCTCTCGTAGGTAATTCACTCCATCACTGACAACTACTTCCTCCCGTGGAGTGGTCTCTCTTCTCACTTTGTATTCTCCCAATACTTGCCTTCTTCTTTGCAGTCTTTGTATTGAAGTTGACGCCTCACTTCCCGAGCTTTCTCCAACCTCTTCCTTCACTTCACTCGGCCCCGCTTCACATTTCGCCTTACGTCTTGAGCGAACTCC
Source organism: Lunularia cruciata (assembly GCA_948567375.1). NCBI lineage: Eukaryota > Viridiplantae > Streptophyta > Marchantiopsida > Lunulariales > Lunulariaceae > Lunularia > Lunularia cruciata. The sequence continues at coordinate 70,853,493 of OX419757.1, read as the reverse complement.
TTGATGTATTGCAATTTTCTTCTCCTCTGGCACAGTTACTTTGTCCCCCAACTGTGTGTTGTCTTTGGCTTCCAACTCGGCTTGCACTTCTTCTTTGTATTCTTCAGCCGCTGGCGCCGATGTCATCTCTCCACCTTCATCACTTTCGCTACTCGTACCTCCACTCTGCAACGTTAGCTCAGGCTCCTCCTTGTGTTCCGAGTCTTCAGTTTTGAGCTTGGCATCTCCTTCTAAGTCTTCATCCTCCGACTCAATCACCATCATACTTCGCCTCGGGTTACTTCTCTGCATCTTCCGAGGTTTCTTGCTTTCTTTGGCTTCACCTTGCCGACCTCTCTTCTTTGTCGGAGTACTCACTACGACCTCCATGTTCTTCCTTGTCTTCGCATAGCAGTCGTTGGTGCTCCTGATTTGCAAGATGTACTACTGCTCCTTGACATCGACCTCCTTTCAAACATCTAGATGGAAATGCGACACCATCCGAGTCCGCTCTGCCGAGTTCAACAAGTTGAGCCTGAGGTAGAAGTGGGCTGCAAACGGCACAATGTAGTGTGGAGGCGACTTATCCTGCAAATTCCACACCATCTGCCTTGTTCTCCCGTGAAAACACCTCGCCCAATTGATTGGTTGTCCTGCAAACAACTTATGGAAGAACACCGCTTGGTGTTTCATCACATAAGTGGTTCTCTCTGGCTTCAGGATAGCCATCAAAGCACTCACGATCCCTCTCTTCACAGGGTCTTTGTAGCTCTCAACCTTGTACCCATTCTTTGTCCGTTTTGACAAGAAGGCATCTCTCACCTCCTGAGTCTCTTGAGCTATCTCTCCCTTTCCCAAGAACGTGGCCCCTTGCTCCAAGCTTGCTTCCTTCACGAGTACAAGTCTCTAATCCGACTCTGTCCAGCGAGCCGGATTTCCTCTCTTCCTCGGGTCCATCAAGACACTTACTCTCGATGATTTCTGTCATGAATCTTGGAAAACTTACGTTCCAATTCCATGCCAGAAAGTTGATCCAAAGTCGGCTCAAGACTTTGATCCTCGCTATCACATCTAACCTTTGAATCGCATGATTTCTCACTGCAAATTCGGAGTTCTTCTTCCCTCCTCCCATCTCTTCTACCTTCTCACTTTCTCTTGATTTCACTCTCGTGACTTCGCCCTTGCGCACTAACACAATCCCAACTCTATTTCCCTTTCCCGATCACCTGCAAGATGACTTCTCAGCGGTGAAGGAAAATTACTCAACATTTTGTCATTGCAGTTTTGATTTTTATAGAGTTGCGCTTCTTTGTCTTTCGTCACTTTGAGTTTCTACCAAGAAATCACACCTCTGGCATGCACCTGTCACTGTCAATCAACCTTCAAACGTATGGGCCGCCAATTTTAAAACGGCCCCTTCTTGAATTTCTCACCCCAACGAAAGGTTGTTAGACTGTCTTCGCCTCGGGTTGAGCTTCCCCCCCCGATGCAAAGACAATTTACTTCGGGTTGTATGCTGACAGGGCATTTCCGAGTACTTCGCCTTATGACCCAAAGTCACTTTACTTTGGGTTTCACCCCAAAGACTCTTTTCTTTGCCTTCTTTGGCCATACAGGCACAATCCGACTTCTTTATACACTTCTTCTCCTTTATTTTGAGAAAAACAAAAAATGTGGGCACCACAGTGCTGCTCTCAACCATGGCCTCCCAAGAAGTAAGTCATAGCTTGAATCCTTGAAGACTTGGAGAGTCATGAGATTTTGAACTCTCATAACTGAAACTACCACCTTATCCATCACCCCTATTGGTCAAACTTGTTGGTTATTTGCCATACTCACCACAAATGTTGAAGGTCTTGAGGGTATCATACCCAACTTCTTCATCAAATTTTTTGACATGGCATTCATTGCTTATCCTCCATCAACAAGTGCATCCTTGATGTTGTGACCATTCATTCTCACATCAATCTTGGAGGCATATTCACAAGCCTGCCATGGTGCTGGCTTGGCATCCACCACCCCCATTGATACTGGAGATTTTTCCTTCTTCTTCCTCTTACTCCTTGTAGAACTCAAACCACCTCTAAACTCCTTTCTCAAGGTAGGGTTCAAAGAAATCAATTGGCCCACTGTGATGTTAGCCTTGTGACTACCAACATCCTCTAACACATTATAGTTCCATTGTTGCTTTGAAATCAAGAAATCCTCCATCCCCAACTTCTTCCTTGGAGTCTTTGTTGTTGATGATGTTGAGGTGCAAGTGCTCATAGTAGACATAGGAGTATCCTTGCTTGGAGTAAATCCTTGAGAAGAGTGAACATCCTCTACAAAATGAGCTCTCTTCTTCTCTTCTCCCAAACGCTCCAAATTAAGACCCTTGGAATTTTAGCACTCTCCCTTCTCATAATTACTCTCAACCACATCTATGGATGCTATCCCCTTACCTTTTTTTGGATTAGGAGACACTTGCATTTCACTTCTTCCCTCTTTCCCTCTTTTGGTTCCCTCATAACCCCTTCCTCCATGGTAAGTGGAATTTGGGCAATTCCTTTGGATATGGCCTCTTCCTCCACAACCAAAACAATTTCTCTCATTGAAATTGTTTTGTAAATCTCTCATAACTCTCATTTGGAAGAAAGTTCTCAATGAGTGCTAAAGTCAAACTTTTCCGAGACTCTTCTTCTCCATCTCTCATCTCTCTCTTTTGGTATTTTGAGTCATACCATGTAAGTGCTGCATCCTCAAAGAAATCTGGTAATAATGAGGCCCACTCATTCTTCCTCCTCTCATTGTTTCCTATGCAAGCTCTCTTGAAATCTCTCACAAAGGCCTCAAATTCTTCTCCATCCTTGCCAAAGAAAACCGGAAATTTCTCCATCTTAACCACTCATTATCTTTCTTTTCTCTCAATTTTTTTTTTCTTTTTCTTTTCTCTCACTCTATAACTAATAAAGTATGTACATGACTAATACCATTTGAGAATAATCCACACTAGGGAACACAAAGGTTCACTTTGCTCCAAGATTTCTATAACAACATCAAATCCTAGAATGCATATTAATCTAACTCTCATGGATAGTTTATCTATAAGTTGAAAGATTATTTCTATCACTAATCTTGAGAACTAGCTGATAAAAGTAGTAGTATTTCTATAACTGTACTCAGGCTCTCTCCAAGATCCTTCACCAAAGTCTCCAAAAGTGCTTTTACTCCACTACACTCATGTCCTTTTGGAAGTCCTTCCACTCCACAAACCTCACACAACTCCTTGGTCTTAGATCTTCTCCCTCCCAATCTTGGTGAAGAAGGTCCAACATGCAAATCAAATCAAGTAATCCTCTCTTTTCCCTCAATCTCTTGCTCTCAAAGGTCAATGGATATGAACTTGCCTTATGTCCATTCTCTCCACATTGAAAGCACTTAGACTCACTCTTTCCTCCAAGTGGTGTAGGTTTTTGGATCCTCTCAACACTCTCTTCAAATTCTATTGTAGACTGTATTTTCCTCAAATCCACCCCTCCAATCACCTCAAACCCTTGAGGAACCTTGCATAGTCTTAGTTTCCACTCTTGATGACCTTCCATGTTCCCAAGATGAATCTAAACACTCAAACATGCTTTTTGTTGCTCTCAAACTCTACAGAATTGACCCTCTCACAATTTCACTCAAATCTCTCAACTAATATGTCAAAATTGTCTAAAACTTTGCACACTTGATCACAACTCCAAGGTGTCCCTCTTTGCAGAATTTCAGATCTTTTCATTTAGCCATTTGGCCTAGACATCTTTCTATTCAGCTCATATATTTCAGATTTGGTCTAAAAACCACACCCTTCAGTTCAAAAACTCACAACTCTCTATGAAAAAATGATCTCTCTGTAATTTTTATGTCAAAAGGTAGGATAAAATGTACTTAATTTTCTTGGAAAGTTTCAAAACATTCCAATGAAAATTTAAGAAATGGCAGACTCTGTACAATTTTCAAGAGAGCATGCAGTTGCAGGAGCAGTTTGCATTATCAACTTTCAAAAACTTAACCCAATGCGCATAATAGTTCCCAAAATAATACCAAGTGTGATAATTGAAGGACAACCTAAGCTATCATGTGTAGAAATTTGAAGTCCAGATCTCAAACTTGAGATTTTGCCCAAAATCACCTTAGTCCCCAAAATTTGCAATCCACCTCACACAATCTCTTCAAATCCGCTCATGTGTACAAGATGTACAAAATCACTTCAAAGACATTTGAATGAACTACAGGGTATAAAAATGGATCTTGGTTCTCTAACATAAGTTCAGCCTTCTCCTCTACTAATGTTCTCTCCAAGTGAGCTCTCATAGTCTCTTTTTGTCTAATGTAGAATTGAACACGGAATATTATCTTGCCTTCTAGAGAGGCCCCGACAATGGAACCAAAAATGTGAGCCAGCCTGTCTCTCACTCAAGATGAAACTCTGATGGCTATTATGGTAGCGCACCATGGACTAAGAAAGCAAGGAACCCCAACTCCATCATACTCCTCCAAGGCTAACACTCCAAGACTCAAGACATTGCTCACTAGAGAACTCAAGGAGAGAGAGATAATTGCAAATGAAAGGATGATGAGTACCTCCTCACCCCTTGTTTATATACTTATGAAATAGTTATGCACCAAAGTTATTAATTACCAAAGTAACTCAAGTTTCTAGACTAAAAGTCAAGTAAAGTCTAAAAGTAGAAAAGAATATCCATTCACATGGGCATATTCCACTAGCATGTGATCTTATCTTGACCCAACCACTAAGTCAAGGATTCTTTCACATGGGCTATCCTTGGACTATAGAAGAATCCAAAAAAAAGGCTTGCGGGCCCAAGAGTTCTAAACTCTTTCCTCAAAGCCAAAAACCTAAGAATAATACCAAGTCAACACACTAGAATCCAAAATAGTGGTGCTCATCTTTTCCACTTCCTCTAAAGTAAGGTCTCCTCTATCTTAGCTATGACTAACTTTAGCTAATTATGACTAATGTAAAACCATCCATTATCTCTATATGAATAATATCTCTCAAGTACTTGTAACACCAAGCTAAATATCACAATACCACAAACATGCACAAATGGGTGTTACAAGACAGAGGTACAACAACTTGTTGCTAGACATGTGGTTTGTGACCAAGTTAGAGCATCATTCAATGCTCTTATGCCACAATTACACCCATTACCTATCATGGGATTGGGTTATCGTTGGAGTTTGGACTTTGCTGGACCTTTACCGCTGACTATGAGACATCATCAATATGTTTTGGTGATGGTTGAGCACTTCTCCAAGTGGATTGAGTTGGTGGCACTTCCTAACAAGTCTAGTGAAGGGACAAATTGCTCGTACCTGGATCCAGTTCTTAGTCATTTTGGTGCACCAGCTGAGGTTTTGACTGATCAGGATACAAAGTTCTTGGGGGAGTTTTAGGTCTTGTGTGACAAGGCTTTGATTGATCATAGTATTACATCCCGAGATCACCCTGAGGCAGATGGCTTAGCAGAGAGAGTGGTACAGATGGTGAAGAGAGGATTGCAAAAGTATGGTTTGTAGAAAGGCCACTTGGGAGATTGGGATCTCCAGTTACCTTGGTTGGCCATGGACTATAGATTCAGCCGTCAAGCCTCCTTAGCCTCCTTCTATCCTTACTTTCTACTCTATAGATGAGATCCAAATTTACTTGCAGCCATTTGTCGAGATGATACTATAGTTTTGGACTTGGATAATCTAGATGTATGGATGAGCATATTTTCTCAATGGGTAGAGATCTTTTGGAAAGTGAGGCCAATGGTCTTTGAGAACTTGGCAATTGCTCAACATAGAGATATCTTATGCTATGCTACCATTTGAAGAGGAGGTTATAGACCCTCAATCCTTTGATTTCATCCAAAGACTATGTATATCTACAGAAGATAGCACCGATTACACTTGATGTTTTGACATGCCACATTATCTTGAGAGTGTGTGAGGTTTTGCCATTTGGAGTCCTTGTGTTGGAAGGACATGATGGTGCTATTTGGAAGGATCACGTGAGTCATTGTGCGCCATGCCACCTCCCAACCATTGATGGTACTATGGACCCAAGCTTGGCACTTGTACATGCAAGCTTGAGGTGTATGTTATGTGGCTGTTATGGTGGAGCTGCTACTATGTCAGTGTGCGATAGTTGTTCGAGAGGATGGCATATGGCATGTATGAGTCCTCCCCTCATGATGGTTCCTCAAGGACAATGGTTATATCCTAGATGTACTTGACCTATAGCTAGTTATCATTTATATGGTATAGATTGCAGGCATGCGACTAACAATGGGGCTCCATAGCACCCGGCCTCCTGATCTTTGCCCATCATAAGGTTTACCATATACTTGGAGTAGATGGCTATCTAGAGTTAGAGGGACCTAACCACCAGCCAAAGGGGCAATTGTGGCAGTTTAGAGTTTATGTATTACCTCTGTGTGAGTAGTGCTTCTATAGTGTATGATGTTGATAGCAATGTATATTGTGTAGCAATGTATATATGCATGACAACTATCACACCATTTGTAATGTCGCATCTAGATTGCTTGGACATTGGAGTTCCAATGATAGTAGTTAGAGGCATTTTGGCAGTTACTCATAGACTACTTTCCGACGGTCAGATTTTGTGTTTAGGGTACTAACTTCATGGCGGGGCTCATTGTCACTTGCACCATCCGCACTGTCGGGTGTGCCATCAGCCGGAGCATTGGGATGAGACCTAGGTCAAAATCAAGAGTATACCCTGGAAGTGTAGCTTTAGAGAGCTCACTTCTTTGATGTTGAGCCTTCGAGTTCCTGGCTAGAGTGGACAGAAAGCCAATGCGTGTCACCTAGATTCTCTTAGCTAGAGTGGGTGTGGCTTGAATGTAATCAATGCCCTATTGTTGCCAAGTTGTTGAGGATCAGATCAAGTATTGATCTGAGTTTAGTTGATTCAAGTTGTAAACGATCTGATTATTGTGGCACTTTAGAGTTTATGTATGACTTATGTGTGAGTTGTGCTTCTATAATGTATGATGTTGATAGCAATGTATGTTGTGTAGTGATGTATATACACATGACATCCAAAATGTGACAGAGTAGGGAATGGGCCCACACATCACTACATATATAGTTGAGAATTTCTTTGGAACTATGAGTTCCAATGCCAAAAGTAGTTTGATGCTGCTTCCCTAGTACACAATGCTCACAGAATTCAAAACTACTAGACCATAATATAGAAATAATGCCTTTCTTGCAAAGAATAGACATGCTCTTCTTACTAATGTGACCTAACTTTGAATGCCACAAGTAGTCAATCATATCATGAGATCTAGTAGCATGAGCTTCTCCACAAATATTGTTGCCCTCTAGCACATAACAATTCTTGTGCCTATTACCCTTTAAGATGACATTTCTTTTAGCCATGACTTGAAGTACATCATCAATTGCTTCCCATTGATGACCATTTGTGTCTAACATGCCAAGAGATATCAAGTTCTTCCTCATGCTAGGGATATGTCTGACATTAGTCAATGTGCACACAAGACCATCAACATTTGAATCTTAACAGATCTAATGCCTACAATTCAATAAGGGTGATCATTTCCATCAAAACTAAACCATTTGATATCAAGTAAGAACTAAAGAACTCTCTTTTGTAACACTATGGTATGAACAAGCACAATCTAGAATCCATTCATCTCCTTTTTGTTGAAAAGAAATGCAAAGGGCATATCGTTGGTGTCATAGAGCATAGTCATCATCAAACAGGACATCCTCTTCTTCTTGCTTGTTATCTTTTGCCACATTTGCTGAAGAAAGCACAACTGCTTTGCCATGAAAATCTCTCTTGAGGTGGCCAGCTTTGCCACACTTCCAACAAAGCATGGTCTTATGGGCTTGGGATCTCTCCCTAGATCAAGATCTAGCTTTAGATCTTTGCTCCCCACTTTGGCCTCAACTAGATCAATTTACGTATTTGACACACCAAAACTTTCTCTGGTGCTATGGGTGGAATATTAAAATGATAATTCATCAATGTGTCAACAAGGTAAACCCAACGGCCTCTCAAAAAGGAGGTTTGGTCATGAGATTAGATACCATCTGTCCGCATCTGAGTCCTTCCATGATTGACATTCAACATTGTTCTTGAAGGAGTTGATGGTTGAGAAGGCAACATCATCTTTTGTTGAAGATCATCTGTTAATAGAGCTCTCACCACCTCATTGTATGTGATAGTTTTCCTATCATGATGTAATAACACTCATGACAAGGACTGGTAGGACGTAGGGAGAGAACTCAACAAGTGGAGGTCCTTTCTCTCATCACTCAAGTCCTCTCCAAGATTCTGTAAGTCTACAACAAGATCATTGAAGGCATCTTGTATCTTGGTCCCATTGTCCTTCATCTTTAAGCTCATCAACTTCAAGGATGTGTAGAGACAATTTGACAACTCTTTCTGATCGTACTTCTGTTATACCTCATCAAAAAGAGTAATGCAGTCCGTGTACTCACCCAACTACTTTATGACACTGTGGCTACAAATGTAAAACCACTATGTATACAACTATCTCATCCATGTCATTCTAATCATCCTTTAACACCAAATTGGTCTTGGGTCTTGGCAATTTCCCAAAACCATTGGCCTTGAGCATACTTTTCACCTGACGCTCCCATAGGAGATAATCAGAGCGTCCATAATATTTGGCAATGTCAAATTTGGCTCCTCCAATCTTCATGACTGCCATCTCTCAACTCGCCCTCAAAGCTTGTTCTCAAATGTGATGCAATTCACTACCTTACAAGGTCTTTCCTAAATTCATGAAGTAGGCATGAAGAGACTTGCTCAAGAAAGGACTCCCTTCTATGAGTAGTTTTTGAAAGTAAAGCTCAACTTATCTTGGAGTCAGCTTGCTTTCAAAGCTCAATTGAAACTAGCAATACCAAAATGGCTTGATATAGTAACTGGGCAATTGACAAACCAGCTTAGCTCTTGTACTCTTTACTACAGGAACTATGGCTATCTTCATCCTCAACATCAGCAACAACAAAGCAATTATTACAATTTTGGGACTCCTTCCTATGTGGCATCTACTTCAGATCAACTAAGTCAACACTTCCCAATCCCATGTAAAGCTCCAACAAAAAACAGACAAATTTTCATTGTTGAGTACGGGGTATGTAATTAGGGTCTTAGCAAGGGCAGTAGAATCAACATTAGCAGTCGCAACAACAACGACATCAGCAGCCAGAGTCCGTGTGGCAAGGCCACAAGAATAGTATATCAACAAGCTATCACCTTCCAAGATGATGGCTACATACTCCCAACGGGGTCATTTGAATAATTTTACAGCAAGAGAGTCCAGCAAACACTGTGTCCATCACATAATTTGCTTCAGGAGACCAACATCTGTCAAAACTCTCTTTTGAAACCTTTGATATCTCATTGTAAATTTGCAACCCTCTTTTTCATGCAGCCTTCAAAATCTCACTGTTTTGGTAAAGCTCTTCCTTACTCTCCTTTGATCAGGCACTTTTCTCTTCTATCCATGAAACCCTTCTCCTTCAATATTTCCCGTCAATTCTCTCTTCTCTTGTCAAAACCCCATTCTTTCGGATTCTAGCTGTCCATCAAAGCCCTCAATGCTTCTTCTTTTTCCTTCTGTCTTTCCCTACATGTCCAGCCCTACTTTCTCTCAAGTGTACTGTCCAGAAAAATTTCTCCAAGCCCTCTCTTCTTCAAAACCCTCAAGATCTCTCTATTTTGACCAAAACTTCTCCTTCAAGAGTTCTTCATGTCCAGATCCTAATCTCCTCCCTTCAAGAATTCTTCTTGTCTAGATCCTAAACTCTCTCAAGATTTTATTCCTGTCCAGCTCTACTCTTTCTTGAGTGTTTTTCTTGACCAGACCCTAAATCTTCTTCAAGATCTTTCTCCTATCAACTCTCTAATCTCCTTCCTTTGATAGTTCTCTGGGCTTCCAATCCATTCAAGATTTCCCTGACCTGGCTAACCTTTTTGAGACTTCTCTTTTCTCTGCCTCTCAATGTTCTCTCTTGAATTCAAAATTTCCTTTCTTCCTGTCCAGTCCTCTTTATTGAATCCTCAAGACCTCTTGATAATTCTTTGTTGGATTCCTTTTATACCTCCCAACCTTCTCGTTTGATTCTTGCTCTTTCTCTTTCTTGTCACACAAACCTCTCCTCCTGCCAAAAATTCAAGATTTTTTGTCAGCAAACCCTTGCTAATTCCTCTCTTCTCTCCTTTGCCCAAAATCCCTTTGAAAAACCCTTCCTCACCTTACCCTTCTTCAAGAATTCACTCCTGCAAGACCTTCAAAATCTCTTCTCTCTCTATCACAACCTTCCTCACAAATCTCCTATCTTGTCCCTTCTTTCTTGAGAATTCTTCTTCCTTGCAAAGACACCTTTGGGATCTCTTTCTCCTGTCTAGACTTCAGTGCTCCCAAAAATCCTTTGTGAGTTCCCTCATGCAAAACCCTCAAAGCCTTCCCTATCCAAATTTTGACAAGAAATTATGTTGTACCAGTCGTCAGCCATCCTAACTTCCAACTCTTTTCCGATTCTCAAACTTGCAATGATTTCAATTTTCAATTCCTGATGGCACAGCCTAATCTTCTCTTCTTATAGTACTACATGATGATTCAAAACATTTATTCATTATGCTACGCAACCTCCTGAACAAACTTTAGCCTTCAAGCAACTATAGCACATTGTCAACCAAATTCGCTATGATATCTATTGTTGATACCAGATTGCATTTTTGATTATCCAAGTAATATGTCAACCAGAGCTCCTACTGGCCCACACATATAGTAGTGCAGCCCTAGACTTAATGACACAATCAGGCTAACATGGGTTACTCTAGACTTAGGTTAACTCCTAACAATACCCTAATAGAAGTCATATGGATCCTTTTGCTTTTAAAGTAATATCACATTCATACATAAATAATAAAACCAAACCTAAATGGATAATCTCTTGAGAGTCAAAACACTCTAATATAAAGTTAAGCTAAGATCCAGTTACTTACACCTTTAACAAAATATGATAAAGGTTGAAGTAAAATCCAAAATCTTACCCCCTTGCCAAAGTGCAAATAATATTTAGGATATATCACAAATTTTGATTGGCCATTTCCACAAGCACATTAGGAGGTTTCACATTGAACTTTATGAGAATTAGGTATTCTCGTAAACCAATCAGATGTGGTTATGAATAAGGCTATAAAATTTTAGGGTTTGATTTTCTCTTGTTTGGCCATAGGGAAGGAATTCTACATAACACACATAACCCATAAACTGTTACAGGTTATATTTTTTCATGACCCGTAAAATTCATGTGCTCCTTCTCACACTCCCTAGCCGCTTATGCAATCTCCATAGACATCTCATAACAAAATTTACAAAAGCCAAAATCACCGTTTTGAAACCCTCTTTGTAGAAAGAGGTGTGTTGAACTCTAGTTCCCACCGCAGTCCATATTAAATCCCTAGGAATGTGTTGGGATTGTATCCTAGATTGACAACACCAATTGATAAAAAGTTAAAACATAAGTTAAAAGGGTTTGAATATTGAGAATGAAACTATTTCATGACTCTTGCTTTTGTGTTCAACTCTGTTATCACTTCCCTCCGCATGCTCTTACATAAGAATAGTAGTTACCATTCGTTACTCATGAATGGCATTCACCACAAAAATAAGAATCATAGAAACAAATGTCATAGCTTAAACTCTTATAAACAAGCGGAAACATAAGGACCACCTACGATAACCTCTAGGTGACATAGCACATATTTTTCCTGGTTTAAAGGAGCCTAGATAATGACTGGGCTTCATTCAACTTTAATCAAGGAGGCATGGTAATATAAGAGAACATCCATGTAGGCGGCACCAATGAATTGAGTACCCTCTTTTGAGCTTCATTGGGACTAGCCAAAGCAGAGCCAAGGAAGCTTTGAAATGGTATACCCTCTTGTGAGCTTTGATAACATAAGGACTAGCCAAAGCAAAGCTAAGGAAGCTTGGATATGGTATAATGAGAAAAAGGCAACCATGTAGAACACATGAAGGGTGAAGCCCTCATCAAGCCATATAAGGGAGAGACAAAAGAGGTAAAATGGGTCTAGGACCCAATATTATAGATATGAGAAATCTGGCCTACCACACCTAAGATATCCGAGCTATGCAAGTTGTAAGGTCTACAAACTATTGAAGCATCACCTAGTATGATTTCTCTCTTGTGGACTGCACCAGTCAATACTCTCTATAGAGCAATGGACACATGCTATCTAAAATATGCTACAAAGTACAAGAGTGAGAGTGGTACTCCTTGATGTCTTATATGATAAGCTCCCATGCACTCCCTGACAAATGTGTCATACGCCATATCCATTGCTCCATATAACTAACTCCAAGGCTAGAGGAACAAAGAGGTGACCTCATTGCATATCTCTATACTTGGAGACCTTGCTATTGCTCACCGTCCATCTAGGGGATGAGTAATCACTCTCTCCAAAATTGCATCATGCATGGGGTCTATAACCACAACATTGCCACTATCACTTGATCATCTTTGTAACAATATGGAGTTTACCGACCAGTTAGTCAAGACTAACAAAGTATCAAGTAGGCGAAATTAACTAAGAATTATTAGAATATTCTAGAAGCATCTAGGAAGCTACTTGGTACCTTCCAAGTATTGGGTAATGTGCATACCAAGTGGTAAGTTCTAGGAGGAAGCTTCATTGTAATAATATGGAGTTTAGCGATGAAGTTAGTTAAGGCTAACAAAGTAGCAAATAGGAAAAATTAGCCTAGGATATTCCAAAAGTATCTTAGAAGCTTCTTGGGAAGCTTCTCGGTTAGCTTAGCTTGCATCCCAAGTAGGCAGATTCTAAAAGGAAGCTTGTAGAAGTATCTAACTAGCTTAGCTTGCACGCCAAGTAAGTGGCTTCTATAAGGAAGCTTCTTGAGAAGCTTCTCAATTAACTTGGCTTACACTCCAAGAAAATGGCTTAAGCAAGCTTCTTAAGAAGCTTCTCAAGGCCTTGTATACTCCCTATAAATACCAAAGCCAAAGCTCATGCTAGGCATTCAGATTTTCCCACACTCAAGTATCTCAATGTGATCTTCTATTCTCCTATTTCTATCCTCGGTCTTAATCTTTTACATTGGTATTAGAGCAAGAATGGGATGGATGGAATCTATGGACCACCAAATCTATTTCCACCAAACCATTAGGATTTCTGTGTCCAGGTACTACCCAAGCATCATTTCATATAGTTCATTACCTCAAGTTTTGGGCAGAATTTTCTAAATGCAATCACCTTGTCCAAGGAACCCTTGGTACTTCCAATTGTAACTTATGGAGAAAGATGGATGTGTTGCATCTATATGTTAATAAATTAGATAGATTACAAGAGGTGTGATAGAGTAGTAACCATGGCGGCAATGCCCAAGGTTATATCATTGCTAAGCAACAACAAATTAAGCACCTTACTCAATTGCTAGATGAACGAGATCATTGATGACAAGAGCATGTAGAAAGAGTACCAATTTGAGAAGGAGAAGACTGAATTTGGTTTCCAAAATCCAAGGTTTTCAAAGGCAAGAATCTCCAAAGTGCAATGGAGAATTTTATGTTTGACTACAAGTGTTACTTTGAAGCTACCAGTCTTCAAGATGAATGGAAATAGATTCTCTTGGCTTCCAACCAATTGGATGGAGTAGCAAAGCTATGGTGGTGATTCCAAGTGGAGCAAGTTGAATGGAAAATTGTTGCACCAATCTTGACATGGGCAAAATTCAAGAGTGCAATAATTAGTCAATTCCAAGCTATAAATGCCACACAAGCTGCAAAAGATAAATTGGCAGAGTTGAAGCAGATTGGCTCTATAAGAAGTTACATCACACAATTCCAGAATACCATCATGCAAATTCTAACTATATTGGAAGGTGAAGCTCTGGATCTATTTGTGAGGGGCTTGAAGTCACAAACCAAATTAGAGGTAACTATGCAAGAGCCACAACACTTAAAGGAAGCCATGCAATTGGCCAAATGCTTTGATTCCTTGGTTGCAACAACTTGGTCTTGACCTCAACCTCCACAAAACCTACCAATACACTATACACAATATCGTGTTGTGGTTTGTGTAAAAAAGTGACTTATCATTTTTATCTCCATATTAGTTGGGTAGGTTGTTTGCCAGATCCAACGGATGAGATGTTTCCATGTGAGCAATCTATGTACATGTATGTGATTGGCCACGTGAGTTACAATCTTATCATGTTTGAGGGCTTTGTTGAATAAAGATGAGTGGAGAGAGGAGGGTGTGTTTTTAGTCAAGGAATCTTGAGGGGAAGGAGGACATTGGGAGAGAGTGCTATAGTAGTGTATGAGTGGTAGAACATCAGAGGAAGCATTTGAGCATGAGATGTCCCATGCTCTTGATTTGCCACTCTCAAATTCTTTTCTCATCAGGCTTCAGATTTTGCACCGTGACGACTTATGGGATGGTTGGTGGCACGGTTTGGGGCGGTATTTGTGGAGTAAGTGATGGGAAACCCCGATCCTATTGTCCTTCTGGTGCTCACTTATGAGCATATCTGGGACTTGACAATCTATGTGCTTCTATAGTTTGGGAATGCCTAAATTTTTGCTCATAAGCTTCAGGGTGGAGTTGTGGGGTCCATTTGTCAAAAAGTAAAAAGACTAAAGGAGAAATGTGCAAGAGATTGGGTCCCAAGAGAGAAGTCTGGAGTTTTTCAACCATCGAGGGAGTTTGGGGAGGCCATTTAGGAAACAAAGGACATGGTTGGAAAGAGGAGCTAACAGGCTACAATATGGAGATAGAAATCACATGATTTGAGTTGATTTTGAGAGGGATAGAATTGATTGAATCAAGGAGGATAAAATTAATACCTAGGAGCACAAAGTAGGCAATTGAGGGAGCTTCTTGAAACATTTTCATTATGTCAATGGAATTGGAGAGTAGAAAAAGTGCTTACAGTACTTAGCACAAGAAATTTCAAATTTTGATCAATTTCAAATAATATCTAGTTGATTGAAATTGAAGCTCTTGAGGTGTAAGGTGATGGAGAAGAGCTAGTGATCAGGTTTGGAGTTTTGATCACTCCCCAAGTTATGACTTGAGATAACTTATGAAAATTTCTTGTCCTGTTTATGGTTACGGTATGCACCTTTGTGTGAAGGTTTCATGTGAATTCTTTGAATAGAGAATTCAAGGTCTTGGATCAAGTATATATGGGTATGTAGAGCTCACAAGTTAGCCCAACTCAAGAATTGATCCAAATCTAGGGATTGGGTTGGATTAGGACATCAAACGTTATAGAGTGTTAACCAAGAGTACAAATAACTACTATGGAAGATTTGGTTAGCTTTGGACTCATAGAGAGTGAGATCTTATGCAACAAGTTTTACTAAAAAGACTGTCATAAGCTTGGAGGAGCATTTCTTTCTTCAATCCTAATTGAATGTCAATTCTCTCACTTTTGTGACTATGGTTGAGAGTTCAGATTTCCAGAGTGTTTTTTGAGGATCAAGTGTACATCTGAGTTAGAAATCAGGGGAAAGTTGGCAAGAACCAAGGGCAAAACCGTAAAAAAGGGATTTCAAAATTAGGGTGAGAGTTACAAAAACCTAGCCAAATTTGAGAGCTTTTTAGGGGAGTTCTGGTGATCTGATTGAATTATATTTTATATTATTGGAAACCTTATCTCACAGGCTTTCTATTGAATCATAGAACACTTGAATCCAAGCTATATGAAAAGAGTTATGTTCATATGAGCTGCATAGAGTTTTCCCCATCAAGAAGACATAGGAAATCCCCACATGGAGTAGGAATTTGTTGAGATCTGAAGTACAACTTGGAGGAGACTTGGAATACAAGTTGAAATGAGCTTGATGATAGAGCAAAGAGACTCTGAAGCTCTTTTTCAACCAAAAAAGCACAAAGAGTTATTGTCGCATTCCTGTGATTGGATCCTCCCTGTGCTTGCATGCTTGTTTGTACGCCCAGTTGGTTTGGATTGGTGTGCGGACATTGCACTTAGGTTCTTTTCTTCTAGGAGTGTTGTGTATTTCTCCTTGGTAATGTTGAAGTGATGACCAATAGACCAGGAGTGCATGTTGTGATGATAGGTTAGGTTGCCCATCACTACCCTACTCAATAGCAAGAATACTAGTTACAAGAGTGGAGGGTTCCGATTGTTAGGTAACACATATGTTCAAACGGGTAGTTATAGATTTACCTACAGCCTCTAATCTGCAATCTCCATAGCTAGACACCCTATGTGTTCCTAGAGAGAGAAAAGAAAAGTACAACAATGGGTGGAGGAGTTGGCACTAATGGAGATTGATGCCATTCAAGAAAGACCACTTGGCACTACAAATAGAGAAAAACTACAACAACATGGTGGTTTTTTTATCATTGCCAAATTGGATATCGCATATCTGAATATTCACTCAAGAATAGGTGATCTTGACAAGTTGCTTAGATGGAGTTTGTGGAGCAGGATGATCAAAGAAATAACAAATCCTAATAGGAGATTTTGAGCCACATGCTAGGAACTTGATTAGTTTCAATAGGATCAAAGGCTTGACCTATGAAAATTTACTTCACTTGCAAGGTATGATATGTGATTGTGGTTGTAGGATTTTGGTTGATTTGGGAAGTTCAAAAAATTACTTGTCCATGCAATTAGCAAAGGAGTTATGTATTTCTATCAAGCTAGTAATTGGAAGTAGATTGATGATGGCGGATGGTAGAAAGGGTTTTGCATTTTCTACCTTGCATCCTATTACCTTCAAGATTAGGAAAGAGTGTTTGGAGTGTATGAAGCTAGTAGTGGCCACTCTACACAATATCATTCTAGGTCTACCTTGGCTTGAACATCATAAGGTTCAATTTGATTGGACCCGATGACAAATTCAAGTACAACACCAAAGTAGGAATTTTGGATTAGGTTGTCTTGCACCCTTGAGTAAGACACCTAAGAATAGCCAGTCCCAAGATGAGACTTTTATAAGGAAATCAACCATAGAGCAAGCTTTGAAGGAAGATAAGTTTAGGATGGGAAGTTTGTCAAGAAAGCAACCATAGAGCAAGCTTTGAAGGAAGGTAAGTCCCTAAATAGGAAGTTTGTTAGTGCAGTAGCTACAAAGTAAGCTTTAGGGGAAAATAAGTTTGTTTTTTTGGTGTGGATCAACCCAATTGCACAAGGAGAAGCTGAGGAGGAGCCTCATCAAGTAATGGTTGATCAAATAGTTCAAGAGTTTGTGGACGTGTTTCTGGAAGATCTGCCAAAGGGATTACACTTTGACCATGGTATGCCTTTCAAGATTGAGTTATTGCCAAGGAATACTCCAATGAGTAGACCAATCTATCAACTCTCACCAAAGGAGTTGGAAGAGTTGCAAACAATGCTTACTGAGTTGTTGGAGAAGGCTTTCATATGACATAATAACTCTCCTTTGGGAGCACCGGTATTATTTGTTCCAAAGAAGGATGGAGGACTTCAATTTTTATATTGATTACTGTTGGCTCAATAAATCAACAGTGAAAAATGTATATCTCTTGCCTCAAATTGATGACTTGCTTGATCAATTGAGTGGAGCACAATACTTCTCCAAGTTAGATCTTCACAATAGCTATTGATAAATCCTCATTGATAGGGAGGATGCGCAAAATACTACCTTTTGCACAAGTTACGGGCATTTTGAATAGGAGTCCTACCTTTTGGGCTCACTAGTGCTCCAACAATCATGGATCAGATGCATCAAGTGTTGGATAGACTATTGGATCAATATGTAGTGGTGTTCTTGGATGACATTTTAATCTATAGCAAGACAGAAACAGAACATGCAAATCATGTGTGAGAAGTCTTAAGACAATTATGAAAGTTTTACTACAAGAAGTCAAAGTGTGCCTTTTGGCAGAAGTAAGTTACCTTCTTGAATCACAAGATCTGATCGGAGGAGATCAAGATGGAAGAGTAGAAAATCAAGGCAATCATTGATTGGCCTACTCCAAAGAATTCTATTGAAGTACGGGCATTTCATAGATTGGCTAGTTTTTACCGACAATTCATCCACTACTATGCTCATGTGACTGCACTATTGACTGATCTCTTGGGGAAGAACTTGAGCTTTTAGTGGACCAACAAGCACAAAGAAGCATTCCAAAAGTTGAAACATATGGAATCTTCAAGACCCATTCTTCAACCATATGATCCTCAACTACCTTGTGTGGTTGATTTTGATGCTTCTAACTTTGCAATTGGAGTTGTGTTGCAATAAGAATTCCCAGATGGGTTACATCCCATTGCCTTTGTGTCTTGCTAGCTAAATACAATAGAAAGGAATTACCTTGCTTGAGATCAAAAACAACTAGCAATGGTATATGTGACCAAGGTATAGAGGCATTATCTCTTGGGGAAACAAGTAATCATGCAAACTGATCATAAACTTTTGTTGCAAACATTACACTTGGGGCACATGAAGAGTAGACATCATCGATGGGAGGAACAACTACAATTTTTTGATATCAAATTTGAGTACAAACCAGATTGGTTTCACATCATCCTTGATGCCCTATCATGACAACCTGATTTGAAGTCTATTCTTCTCATCATGGCGGCAATTATGATGATATCAATTGACTCCAAAGTCCAGATTGAGTTTAAGATTGCTTTATAGCAAGATCCTTTCTTTCAAATGGCACAAAGTTGTCTTGCAGCATGCAACAAGGAATACAACACCTTCTCCTTCAAGGAAAGCCTTCTAATTTTTGAGAACCAGATTTATGTTCCGGCCAAGGGTGACCTCCAAGAAGCCCATGAAGACCTTGGGTACCCTCCAATGCCAATGGTGATGGCCCAACATGACACAAGATGTTTGAGAATTTGTTTGATGGTGTGAGAGCTGCCAACGCAACAAGGCCAACACCCAAAAACCAAGTGGACTCCTTCAACCACTTCCTATTCCATCTTCTCGATGGGATGTGAGCTTGGATCTCATCACATCTTTGCCCAAGACAAAGCAAAGTCACACGGCGATTGTGGTGTTTGTAAATAAGCTTAGTAAGCATCCATTTGGTGCCAACCTTTGATACCATGGATGCTCCAACATTAGTGTAAGTCTACTTTGACAATGTCTTTAAGCATCATGAGATGCCATGTGTACTTATCTCAACAGTGATCCTCAATTCACTAAAAAGTTTTGGCAAAAACTTTTTTAGATACTCGGCACCAAGCTTACTTTGTCCAATGCCTCTCAGCATCAAACTGGTGGACAAATTGAACATGCAAATTGCACCTTGGAGTATATGCTTTGTGCCTTTGATAAGATTCACCACACCAATAGAGATGAATGTCTTGCAACTACAAAGTTTGCATACAATTATTCCAAACATGCAAACATTGGATTCTCTCCTTTCTTCCTCAATTTTGGCCAAGATCCACTTGTTTCAAATTCCCTTCTTGCTCCTCCTCCATCTCATGTCCCTCATACTCCCATTTCCTTGACCACCATATCCCAATCCCTCCAACAAGCCAAATCTCACCTCCTTGTTGCCCAAAATCATCAAAAAAAACATGCAAACCACCATCATCATGATCTCACCTTTCAAGTTGGTGATAAAGTCATGTTCTCATCTAGTAACTTACCCCTTCCACTTGATACCCAAGTTTTTAAACTCACCCCTAATTGAATATAACCCTTTGATATCACCCAAATCATTTCTCATGTTGCTTATCAACTTGCCTTGCCTTGTCATATGTGCATCCACCCTATCTTCCACATTTCCAAGTTGAAACCTTTTGTTCCTAATCCATCTTCTTCTTCCTCTCATATCCAACCGCCTCTCCTCCTTTGTAAAGATATGGAATTTAGTAACAAATTTAGTCAAGGCTAACAAAGTAGTGAATAAGCCAAATTAGCTTAAAATATCCTAGAAGTATCTAAGAAGCTTCTTGGGAAGCTTCCCACTAGCTTAGCTTGCACCGCAAGTAGTTAGTTTCTCAAAGGAAGCTTTTAGAAACTTCCAACCAACTTAGCTTGCATGCCAAGTAGATGAATTCAAGAAGGAAGCTTCTTGAGAAGCTTCATGGTTAACTTGGTTTGCATTCCAAGAAAGCAGCTCAAGGAAGCTTCTCAAGAGCCTTGTATGCTCCCTATAAATACGAGAGCCAAAGTTCATGCAATGTATTCAGATTTTTCTCACTTTTAGTATCTCAATATGATCTTCCATTCTCTTATTTCTGTCCTTGGTCTTGGTCTTTTATATTGGTATCAGAGTAGGAATGGGATGGATGGAATGGATGGACCACCAAATCCACTTTTGCCAAACCATTGGGATTTTTATGTCCAAGTACTACCCAAGCATCGCTTCACACAATTCATCACCTCACGCTTCAGATTTTTTTGTATATGATCACCTTGTCTGAGGAACCTTAGGTGCTTTTGGTTATAACTTATGGAGAATGGTGGACGTGCTACATCTATGTGTTAATAAATTAGATAAATTGGAAATAATGTGATAGAGTAAACGCCATGGCGGCAATGCCCAAAGTTATTCTTGCTATGAAACAACAAATTGAGCACCTTACTCAATTGTTGGATGAATAAGACCGTCATAGACAAGAGCAGGTAGACAGAGTACCAATTTGAGAAGAAGAAGAGCAAATCTGATTTCCAAAGCCTAAGGTATTTGAAGGCAAGAACCTTCTCGGTGTAGTGGAAAATTTTGTGTTTGATTGTGAATGTTACTTCGAAGCAACCAACCTTAAGATGAACAAAGAAAAATTCTATTGGCCTCAAACCAATTGGATAGAGTGGCTAAATTATGGTGGTGATTTAGAGTGGAATGAGCTGCACGGTAGTTTTTCATACCAATCTTGACATGGGAAGAATTTAGGAGTGCAATAATTAGGCGGTTCCAAGCTATAAATCCCACATGGGTCACACAAGATAAGTTGGTAGAATTGAAGCAAATTGGCTTAGTAAGAAGCTATATCACTCAGTTCCAAAATGCCATTATGCAAATTCCAAAAATACTAGATGGAGAAGCTCTAGATCACTTTGTGAGAGGCTTGAAGTCCCGCACTAGACTAGAAGTGATTATGCATGAATCCAAAGACTTAGAGGAAGCCATGCAATTTGCTAAGCACTTTGATTCATTGGTTGTAACAACTTGTTCTTGATCTCGGTCTTCCCCAAACCCAGCCACACACTACACACAGGTGGAGGAGCCGATACCAATGGAGATTGATGCCATCTAGCAAAGACCACTTAGCACAATAGATTGTGAAAGATTATAACAAAATGGTGGATGTTTCTATTTGCCAAATTGGACACCGTATTGTACAGTGTCCACTCAAGAATGATTGACCTCAACAAGTTGAACAAATGGAATTTGTGGAGCAGAATGATAAGAGAAATGAGGAATCCTAGTCAGAGATTTTGAGCCGCCTATTGGGAACTTGATTAGTTCCAATGGGATTGAAGGCTCGACCTATGCAAGTTTGCTTCACTTGCAAGGTATGATATTTGATTGTGGTTGTAAGATTTTGGTTATAATATTTTGGTTGATTCTGGAAATTCAGAGAGTTGCTTTTCTATATAATTAACAAAAGAATTGAGTATTCCTATCAAGCCAATAATTGGAAGTAGATTGATGATGGCGGATGGTAGAAAGGGTTTTGCATTTTGTACCTCACATCTTGTTACCTTCAAGATTGGGAAGGAGTATTTAGAGTGTATGAGGTTTGTAGTGGCATCTCTACACTATGATGTCATTCTAGTCATTCTGTCATTCTTGGCTTGAACGTCATAAGGTTCAATTTGATTGGACCCAACAACAAATTTCAAGTACAACACCAAGATAGGAATTCCAATTAGGTTGTCTGGCACCTTTGAGTAAGACACCTAAGGATAGTCAATCCCAAGATGGGAAGTTTGTAAGGAAAGCAAACATAGAGTAAGCTTTGAAGGAAGTAACGTCCCAAGGTGTGCCTTTTGGCAGAAGGAAGTTACTTTCTTGGGCCACAAGATCTCATCAAAGGAGATCAAGATAGAAGAGGAGAAAATTGAAGCCATCATTGATTGGCCTCCTCCAAAAGATGCTACTAAAGTATGAGCATTTAATGGATTGGCTAGTTTTTACCAATGGTTCTATAACACCCATTTGTGCATGTAGGTGGTATTGTGATATTTAGCTTGGTATTACAAGTACTTAAGAGATATTATTTATATAGAGATAAAGGATGGTTCTATATTAGTCATGGTTATCTAAAGTTAGTCATAGCTAAGATAGAGGGGACTTTACTTTAGAGGAAGTAAAAAAGATGAGCACCATTATTTTGGATTTTAGTGTGTTGACTTGGTATTATTCCTAAGTGTTTGGCTTTGAGGAAAGAGTTGAGAACTCTTGGGCCCGCAAGCCTTTTTGTTTTGGATTCTTCTTTAGTCCAAGGATAGCCCATGTGAAGGAATCCTTGACTTAGTGGTTGGGTCAAGATAAGACCACATGCTTAGGGGAATATGCCCATGTGAATGGATATTCCTTTCTACTTTTGACTTTACTTGACTTTTAGTCTAGTAACTTGAGTTACTACGGTAATTAGTAACTTTGGTACGTAACTATTTCACAAGTATATAAACAAGGGGTGAGGAGGTACTCATCATCCTTTCATTTGCAACTATCTCTCTCTCATTGAGTTCTCTAGTGAGCAATGTCTTGAGTCTTGGAGTGTTAGCCTTGGAGGAGTATGGTGGAGTTTGGGTTCCTTGCCTTCTTAGTCCATGGTGCGCTACCATAATAGCCATCAAAGTTTCATCCTGAGTGAGAGACATGCCGGCTCACATTTTTTGGTTCCATTGCCGGGACCTCTCTAGAATGCAAGATAATGTTCCGCGTTCAATTCTACATTAGGCAGAAGGACGCTATGAGAGCTCACTTGGAGAGAACATTAGGAGAGGAGAGGGCTGAACTTATGTTAGAGAACCAAGATCCATTTCTATACCTTGTTATTTATTATGATGTCTTTGAGATGATTTTGTACATCTTGTACACATGAGAGGAATTGGAGAGATTGTGTGAGGTGGATTGCAGATTTTGGGGATTAAGGTGATTTTGGGCAAAATATCAAGTTTGAGATCTGCACTTGAAATTTCTACACATGATTGCTTGGGTTATCTTTCAGTTAGCACTCTTGAAATTATTGTGAGAGCTACTATGCGCATTGGGCTAGAATTTTTGAAAGTTGATAGGGTAAAGTGCTCCCGCAACTACATGCTCTCTAGAAAACTGTACAGAGTCCACCATTTCTTCAATTTTCAGTGAATGGTCCTGAAAATTTCCAACAAAAATTTAGTGCATTGTATTCTACATGCTGCTACAAAAATTACAGAGAGATCGTTCTTTCGCAAGGAGTTATGAGTTTCTGAAGTGAGTGGGGTGGTTTTCAGACCAAATCTGAAGTATAGGTACTGAATAGAAAGATGTCTAGGCCAAATGGCTCAATGAAAAGATCTGAAATTTTGCAAGGAGAGATGCTCTAGAGTTGTGATTAAGTGTGAAAAATTTCAAAGGACTATGACATACTAGTTGGGAGATTTGAGTGACATTGTGAGGAAGGGTCAATTCTGCAAAGTGGAGATCTCATGCATGAGAAGTTTGAGATCAACAAAAAGCATGTTTGAGTGTTTAGATTCATCTTGGGAACATGGAGGGTCATCAAGAGTGGAAATTGAGATTATGCAAGGTACCCTAAGGGTTTGAGGTGATTGTAGGGGTTGATTTGAGGAAAAGAGAGTTTACAATAGAATTTGAAGAGAGTATTGAGAGGATCCAAAAACCTACACCACTTGGAGGAAAGAGTGAGTCTAAGTACTTTCTATGTGGAGAGAAGGGACATAAGGCAAGTTCATGTCCATTGACCTTTGAGAGCAAGAGATTGAGGGAAAGGAAAGGCTTACTTGACTTGGGTTTGCATGTTGGACCTTCTTCACCAAGATTAGGAGGGAGAAGATCTAAGACCAAGGAGTTGTGTGAGGTTTGTGGAGTGGAAGGACTTCCAAAAGGATATGAGTGTAGTGGAGTAAAATCACTTTTAGAGACTTTGGTGAAGGATCTTGGAGAGAGTCTTAGTACATCTACAGAAATACTACCACCTTCATCAGCTAGTTCTCAAGATTAATGATGGAGAGAATCTTTCAACTTATGGATAAACTATCCATGAGAGTTAGATTAATATGCACTCTAGGATTTGATGTTGCTATAGAAATCTTGGAGAAACCTGAACCTTTTGTGTTCCCTAGAGTGGATTATTCTCAAATGGTGTTAGTCATGTATATAATCTATTATTAATAGAGTGAGAGAAAAGAAAAGAGAAAAAAAATTGAGAGAAAGAAAGATAGTGAGAGGTTAAGATGGGGAAACTTCCGGTTTTCTTTGGCAAGGATGGAGAAGATGCAGAGGCCTTTGTGAGAGACTTCAAGAGAGCTTGCATAGGAATCAATGAGAGGAGGAAGAATGACTGGGCCTCATTATTACCAGATTTCTTTGAGGATGCAACACTTACATGGTATGAGTCTGAATACCAAAAGAGAGAGAGGAGAGATGGGGAAGAGGAGTATTTGGAGACTTTGACTTCAGCATTCATTGAGAACTTTCTTCCTGATGAGAGATATGAGAGATTGATGAGTGAGGTTACATTTCTCAAGCAAGGAGAAGGAGAGAAAGTGAGAGTCTATGTGGAAAGAGTGGAAAAGTTAGAGTCCAAATTTCGCATAGTGTTGAGGAAGGGTGGGGATGATGTGGAGACTACAATGATTGGCATAGGGGCCATGCTCACCAAGAATTTTGTGGGAAGGTTGAGACCACAAATTAGAAGCAAGGTGAGATATGAGAAACCTTCTTCCAAGGTTGAAGCTATCAAGATCACAATTTGTATGGAGGAGAGTTTGGAAGGGGATGAGAGTGATTTGGTGGTAAAGGAGGTTGTGCATCCTCCTCAAGGCTACAAGTATGGTGGAAATTCTGATACTTTGGTGGCAAGGGTTGCACCACAAGTAGTGGTTGCTCTAGTTCTTGCACCTCCACCAAAAGATCCACTTCAAACCATCACAGAACAACTTGCGGATCTCAAGATCAATGTGGTGCAACTATGGGAGAAGAGAGAGGTGGATCAGAATGTAGGGAGAGGGCCTAGGAGTTATGGAAACTATCCATATAGAGGAGGCCAACCAGCCAACAATTTCAATGATAGAAATTGTTTTGGTTGTGGAGGAAGAGGCCATATCCAAAGGAATTGCCCAAATTTCACTTACCATGGAGGAAGGGGTTATGAGGGAGCCAATAGAAGGAAAGAGGGAGGTAGTGAAACCCAAGTGGCTCCTAATGCCAACAAAGGTAAGGGGATAGCATCCATAGATGTGGTTGAGAGCAAGTATGAGAAAGGAGAGTGCTTAAACTCCAAGGGTCTTAATTTGGAGCTTTTGGCACAAGAGAAGAAGAGAGCTTGTTTTGCAAAGGATGTTCACTCTTCTCAAGGATTTACTTCAAGCAAGGATACTCCTATGTCTACTAGGAGCACTCACACCTCAACACCATCAACAACAAAGACTCCAAGGAACAAGTTGGGGATGGAGGACTTCTTGATCTCAAAGCAACAATGGAACTACAATGTGTTGGAGGATGTTGGTAGTCACAAGGCTAACATCACAGTGGGCCAATTAATTGCTTTGAACCCTTCCTTGAGAATGGACCTTAGAGGTGGTTTGAGTTCTACAAGGAGCAAGAAGAAGAAGAAGGCAAAAGTTCTAGTATCAATGGGGGTGGTGGATGCCAAGCCAGCACCATGGGAGGCTTGTGAATATGCCTCCAAGATTGATGTGAGAGTGAATGGTCATAACATCAAGGATGCATTGGTTGATGGAGGACCAACAATGAATGCCATGTCAGAAAGGTTGATGAAGAAATTAGGTATGATACCCTCAAGACCTTCAACATTTGTGGTGAGCATGGCAAATAAGCAACAAGTTCAACTAGTAGGGGTGATGGATAAGGTGGTAGTTTCAGTTTTGGGAGTTCAAAATCTCATGACTTTCCAAGTCTTGAAGGATTCAAGCTATGACTTACTTCTTGGGAGGCCACGGTTGAGAGTAGCACGCACAACTGATCGATGGCACAAATGGTACTTGAGGATTGGGCCATTAAACCATAGAGTCATTGTTCATGTGACTAACACCACCAACACTTCACATTCAGATACACCATCTTCTGATTATTGGGAATCATATTCTGAAGAAGGAGCTTCAGGTGTGGACACCAGCATGGAGGAGGAGACTTCCACGGAGGAAGATGAATCTGAATCTGATTCAGATGTGTATCCCTTGTGTGCTATGGATTTTGCACCTAAACCAGAGGTTTTGAAAGACCCAGACAAATCACCATTGACACTTAAGGAGGTAGAGAGAAGGTTAGCTACACTCAAGTATGGCCCAAATGTTACCAAGGAGGAGAAGGTGAGATTTGAGGAGATTTTCCGCAAGTTCATCCATGTGTTTGCCTTTAGTTACAAGGATTTGAAGGAAGTCACATTGGAGGAGCATAAGATAGAGGTGGAGTCACATGCAAGACCAATCCGCCAAAAGCAACATTGCATTAGCCCGCCAATATCTTTGGTTGTGAAGGAGGAGATTGATAAGCTCAAGGAGGCTGGATTTATCTTTGAGGTGGAGAATTCAAAATGGGTGTCTCCAATTGTCATTGTGAAGAAAAAGAATGGCAAGCTTTGGGTATGTGTGGATTACAAGAAGCTCAATGCTGTTACCAAGAAGGACTACTACCCATTGCCATTCATTGATGAGATCTTGGAGGAGGTTGCAGGTCATGAGAGGTACAATTTTGGAGATGGTTATAGTGGATACAACCAAATCAAGATTGCACCAGAGCATCAACAACTCACCACGTTCACCACACCTTGGGGAACTTATGCTTTCAAGGTCATGCTTTTTGGGCTTTGCAATGCTCCAGCCACATTCTAACGGTTCATGAACAAGGTATTTGAACCTTTCATTGGGAAATTTGTGAGAGATTTCATTGATGACTTTTGTGTCTATGGGAGCAAGGAGGAGCACTTTGAGCACCTAATCAAAGTCTTGCAATGCTTGGATGAGGCAAATGCATCACTCAACCTAGAGAAGTACATTTTTGGATGTGAAGAAGGTCTACTTTTGGGGCACATCATCTCCAAGGATGGAATAGCAGTTGATCTTGAGAAGGTGAGGAAAATCTCAAACCTTCAATTCCCTTCAAGCTTGACAAAGTTACGCCAATTCTTGGGGATGGTTGGGTACTATAGGAGGTTCATCTTCTCATTTTCCAACAAGGCTTATGCATTGACCATCTACATGAAGAAGGTGTAGATTACATGGTGATTTTGGAGGACAAGGAGGCTCTCAAAGCTTTTGAGGAGCTCAAGCAATCCCTTGTTGTAGCTCCAATTCTTGCTAAACCTGATTGGAGTAAGCCTTTCATCCTCTACACTGATGCTTCTAATGTAGCTATAGGATGCACACTTAGTCAATTAGACCAAGATGGGCATGATCATCCAATAGCTTATGCTAGTAGGCAGATGGTTTCAGCAGAGAATAACTACTCTGTCACAGAGAGAGAAGGGTTGGCAGTGATCTTTGGTCTCAAGAAGTTTAGACACTACTTGATTGGAGGGAAAGCCACCATTGTCACGGATCACAAGGCTTTGAAGTACATCTTCAACAAGCCTAATGTTGAAGGGAGATTAGCAAGGTGGATGATACTCTTGTCTGAGTATGACTACACCATTGAAGATAGGCCAGGAAAGAAACATGCAAATGCTGATTTGTTATCTAGAGCCTATGATCATGATGGAGATGAGCATGTGGATGATTCCTTCCCGTATGAGGAGCTCATGATAATCTCAGTCACTCAAGAGGTTCCAATGGAGTACAAGGAGATTGTGGATTTTGTGACAAGAAGTAACTATCCAGAAGGGATGCATGCTCGGGAGAGGAAGGCCCTTGCAGCAAGATCTAGACCTTACACAATGGTGGAGGATATTCTTTTTCACCAAGGAGCAGTTGGTCTACTTCAAAGAGCAGTGGGTAAGGAAGAGTCTATTCTACTCATAAAGGAGTTTCATGAAGGTTTAGTATGTGGAGGACACTTTGCAGGAAAGGTGACTGCTTTCAAGATTCTAGATGCAGGTTATCATTGGAGAGGGATTTTCAAGGATTGTCTTAATTATTGCAAAACTTGTCATGTTTGTCAAGCTTTTGCTAGAAAGTCTACATCCACTCCACCACTTAGATCAATTCCATTGCTAGGACCTTTTAAGAAGTGGGGAACTGATTTTGTAGGTCCTCTCAATAGAACCCCAAGGAACAATCGGTACATTGTGGTAGTTACTAATTACCTTACCAAGTGGGTTGAGGCTAGACCATTGAGAGACAAGAATGAAGATGAAGTGGGTAGATTTCTTTATGAACGCATTATCACTAGGTTTGGATGCCCTTTGGAGTTGGTTTCTGATAGAGGAGGAGAGTTTACAGGAAGCATTACTACAGCCATGCTACAACATTTCTCTATCACACATAGAGTAACTACATCCTATAAGCCAAATTTTAATGGCTTGGCAGAGAGAACCAATCAGACCTTGTGCATGATGTTGGCCAAAGATGCAGAAATGGAGGGGGCTAAACATCATTGGGACAAGAGGATTCATGCAGTTTTGTGGGAGTATAGGACAACCATGAAGACTTCCATTGGATATTCTCCATTTCAATTGGTGTATGGTATTGAGTCTACCTTACCTATTCACTTTGATCTTCCTACCTTCCAAAGCATTCATAGGAGATTGAAGAAAGCACAAGGAGGTGATGCAGAGAAGTCAAGGAAGGATCAACTCATGGAGTTGGAAAAGGCAAGAGCAGTTGCTATGATTTGAGTGGAGCAAGCCCAAGGGAAACAAAAGGAGAGCCATGACAAGAGGCAAGGCAAGAAGAAGGTGGAGCCTTTCAAAGAAGGTGATTGAGTAATGTTGTTTGATTCCATTCAATTCAAGAGAGTGCAAAAGAAGTTTTTGCCTAAGTACTTTGGACCTTTCATAGTAGAGAAGGTGTGGGGCAATTACACCTATGATCTCAAGGAGTTGGGAGGAAGACACTTTGATAGGATTAACCATGATACCATAGAAGATGTACCATAGAAGGTAGAGAGGCCTTCACTTTGAGGACAAAGTGAAAACTTAGTCCGGGGGTATATGTAACACCCATTTGTGCATGTTTGTGGTATTGTGATATTTAGCTTGGTATTACAAGTACTTAAGAGATATTATTTATATAGAGATAAAGGATGGTTTTATATTAGTCATGGTTAGCTAAAGTTAGTCATAGCTAAGATAGAGGGGACTTTACTTTAGAAGAAGTAGAAAAGATGAGCACCACTATTTTGGATTTTAGTGTGTTGACTTGGTATTATTCCTAGGTGTTTGGCTTTGAGGAAAGAGTTGAGAACTCTTGGGCCCGCAAGCCTTTTTGTTTTGGATTCTTCTTTAGTCCAAAGATAGCCCATGTGAAGGAATCCTTGACTTAGTGGTTGGGTCAAGATAAGACCACATGCTTAGGGGAATATGCCCATGTGAATGGATATTCCTTTCTACTTTTTGACTTTACTTGACTTTTAGTCTAGTAACTTGAGTTACTTCGGTAATTAGTAACTTTGGTACGTAATTATTTCACAAGTATATAAACAAGGGGTGAGGAGGTACTCATCATCCTTTCATTTGCAACTATCTCTCTCTCATTGAGTTCTCTAGTGAGCAATGTCTTGAGTCTTGGAGTGTTAGCCTTGGAGGAGTATGGTGGAGTTTGGGTTCCTTGCCTTCTTAGTCCATGGTGCGCTACCATAATAGCCATCAGAGGTTCATCCTAAGTGAGAGACAGGCCGGCTCACAGTTCATCCACTACTATGCTCATGTGATCGCACTATTGACCAATCTCTTGGGGAAGAACTTGAGCTTTCAATGGACCAACAAGCACAAAAAAGCATATTCTAGAAGTTGAAACATATGGTGTCTTTAAGACCAATTCTTCAACCATATGATCCTCAACTGCCATGTGTGGTTGATTTCGATGCTTCTAACTTTGCAATTGGAGCCGTGTTACAATAGGAATTCACAGATGGATTACATCTCATTGCCTTTGTGTCTTGCAGACTAAATACATCAACAAGGAATTACTCTACTTGAGATTGAGAACAACTAGCAATGGTATATGCCACCAAGGTATGGAGGCATTATCTCTTGGGGAAACAAGTGGTCATGCACATTCATCACAAACCCTTGTTGCAGACATTACATTTGGAATACATGAAGAGTTGAAATTTTTGATGGGAGGAAATATAGTTGTTTGATATCAAACTTGAGTGGAAACCCGGTTGGTTCCATGTCAACCTTGATGCCCTATCACTCTGACCTGATTTGAAGTCTCTTCCTCTCATCACAACGGCAATTACGACAATGTCAATGGACTCTAAGATCCAAATCAAGTTTGGGACAACTCTGTAACAAGATCCATTCTTTCAGATGGTACAAGGGCGTCTTGCAACCGATGACAAGGAATACAACACATTCTCCTTCAAGGAAGACCTTCTATTCCATGAGGACCAAATCTATGTTCCAACCAAGGGTGATCTCCGACTTGAATGCCTCCAAGAAGCCCATGACTTACCAATTGTTGGTCACATGGGTGTAGACAAGACCTTGGGTACTCTCCAATGCCAATGGTGGTAGCCCAACATGACACAAGATATTTGAGAGTTTGTTTGATCATGTGAGAGTTGCCAATGCAACAAGGCTAGCAACCAAAAACCAAGTGGACTCCTTCAACCACTTCCTATTCCATCTACTCAATGAGAAGACGTGAACTTTGATCTCATCACATCCTTGCCCAAGCCAGAGGAAGGTCACATGGCAATTGTGGTGTTTGTGGAGAAGCTTAGTAAGCAAATCCACTTGGCACCAACCTTTGATACCGTGGATGCTCCAACATTAGTGCAACTCTACTTTGATAATGTCTTAAGCATCATGGGATGTTGTGTGTACCCATCTTTGACCGTGATCCTCAATTCACTAGAAAGTTTTGGCAAGCACTCTTCCAAATACTTGGCACCAACCTTGCTTTTTCCATGACCTATCACCTTCAAACTGATGAACAAATTGAATGTGCAAACTGCACCTTGGAGGATGTGCTTCATGCCTTTGTCAACGTTCACCACACCAACCAATTAGGATGAATGTCTTGTCATTGCGGAGTTTGCATGCAATAACTTCAAACAGGCAAGCATCAAATTCTCTCCTTTCTTTCTCAATTTTTGCCAAGATTCACTTGTTCAAGATTCCCTTCTTGCTCCTCCTCCATCTCATGTCCCTCATACTTCAACCTTCTTGACCATTATATCCTTCTAGCAAGCAAAGTCTCATCTCCTTGTTGCTCAAAATCGTCAAAAACAATATGTAGACCACCATCATCGTGATCTCACCTTTTAAGTTGGTGACAAAGTCATGCTCTCTTCTAGTAACTTACCCCTCCCACTTGATATCCAAGTTTGTAAACTCACACCTGATTAGATAGGACTCTTTGATGTCACCCAAATCATCTCTCTTGTTGCTTATCGACTTGCCTTGCCTTGTCATATGCACATCCACCCTATCTTCCATGTTTCCAAGTTAAAACCCTTTGTTCCTAATCCATCTTTTTTCCTCTTGTGTCCAACCTCCTCCTCCTCCTCCCATCCTTATCCATGATCATGAAGAGTATGAAGTTGATTGTATACTTGCACGTTGGCACATCCAACACGGCCGCTGATAACATACAAAGTACAAGGTCCTTTGGAAGGGCTATCCCCTTCATGATGCCACTTGGGAGCCTCTTTCTAATCTCCAGAATGCACAAACAACCATCAAGGAGTTTGAAGCTTCAATGGCAACGAGGACATCACCAACTAGCAATGGGGGAATATGTAACAATATGGAGTTTAGTAATAAAGTTAGTCAAGCTAACGAAGTAGTGAATAGGCCAAATTAGCCTAAAATATCCTAGAAGTATCTAAGAAGCTTCTTCTGAAGCTTACTACTAGCTTAGCTTGCACCCCAAGTAAATAGTTTCTAGAAGAAAACTTCTAGAAGCTTCCAACCAACTTAGCTTGCATGCCAAGTAGGCGGCTTCATGAAAAAAGCTTCTTGAGAAGCTTCTCAATTAAATTGGCTTGCACTCCAAGAAAGCAGCTCAAAGAAGCTTCTTGAGAAACTTCTCAAGATCCTTGTATGCTCCCTATAAATAGGATAGCTAAAGTTCATGCTAGGCATTCAGAGTTTTCCCACATTCAAGTGTCCCAATGTGATCTTCCATTCTCCTATTTCTCTCCTTGGTCTTGGTCTTTTACATCATGTCCCTATCAATAATCATGAGGAGTATGAAGTTGATAGTATCCTTACATGTCGCCACATTCAACAAGGCTATTAACAACATACAAAGTACAAGGTCCTATGATAAGGGTATCCTCTTCATGATGCCACATGGGAACCTCTTTCTCCTCTCCAGAATGCACAAACGGCCATCCAAGAGTTTGAAGCTTCAATGGCAATGAGGACATCACCAACTAGCAATGGGGGGGAGCATGTAACAAAATAGAATTTAGTGATGAAGTTAGTTAGGACTAACAAAGGAGAAAATAGGCCAAATTAGCCTAGAATATTCTAGAAGTATCTAGGAAGCTTCTTGGGATATTTCATGGCTAGCTTAGCTTGCACCCCAAGTAGATAGCTTCTAGAAACTTCCTACTAGCTTAGCTTGCATGCCAAGTAGGTGGCTTCTAGAAGGAAACTTCTCAAGAGCCTTGTATGCTCCATATAAATACCAGAGCCAAAGCGCATGCTAGGCATTCAGATTTTTCCCTCATTCAATTGTTCCAATGTGATCTTCCATTCTCTTATTTCTCTCCTTGGTCTTGATCTTTTACATAGACCATCTCTTGTTTGCCATAATAACATGGAGAGAAAAGGATTCCTCCTCCACCTTGGTCACATATGTCTTCAAAATTGGCCTATCAACAACCAAAAAATGGGAAGAAAGCAAGCATGCAAAGAAAGCACAACTACCCAAAAACACTATATGTCTTTGTCTACATGCCAAATTTCCCATCACACACTCAAATATCCCTAGTTATATGATATCACCAAAGACTCCCATGATCCTCCTATCAAACACTTTCAAACATGATAGGAAAGTCAAGGAAGGAGGAACCAAGCAGAGAAGGTAAATTGGTTGACAAGTAATATTAGAGGAGAGTATACCCAATGCCACTTGTGAATCTTCTAGTGGAGGAAGTTTATCCACATGGAGAATATCCTCTACAAGTGCATCATCTAAGAAGCATGTGACAAAATCCTCAGAGCTTATTGGCACTCCAAAAATATGTAGTCCATATGTAGATGTGACACACCCCTCTAGAAGCTCACGGTGGGGATGGATACCTTAAGGGAACCATGCTCTGCACTTTGATACCTTGACTTGTAAACCTACAAGATGTAGCTTAGTAGTCAAGTGGTCAAAGGCCTACCTAATCTGATCTACAAGGTACACAATGTGTGTATTATTTTCCAAGGAGGGAAATACAAAACCTAACATAGCCAAAGTAGTAAATAAGAGAGCTTTGAAGTGAGCCATGGCAAACAAAGCTCCTCCTAAAGGATCTCTTTGTTGAGTACCAACAATTGACTCCAAGATGTTGGTTCTTTCTTGTGACCAACCATGTTGGTAGTAAAGAGAAGCAAGAGAGCCATAACAACAACTGCACAAGAGGAATGAGATTCTCCAAGGATCCACTGGCCTCCCCAAGCTTTCTAAAGATAGATGCCCAAGAGATGTTATCAAAAGTGTTCTCAAGATCCAACTGTAGGATAATCCACTCTGGATGAATATCTAGGACTGCCTTGATGCCTAGAGATATAGCCTCACAACCTCCAAGTGTGGCTACTCTAAATTGATGTGAGATGTTGTCAAAAGTGAGATCAATATTGAAGGACAATGGTACGGTTAACCAAGTGCAAAAAGATCACTCCAATAGCAATTGGTGTAATGTTCCTTGTATCCTTCTCCATCATGAAAAGTCAACTAACACTTGACTAACTTATGTAAAAGTATTTACCTCCACTATTATTATAACCACCTGAAACAACTCAATAAATTCACTAAAAAGATCATTGTTTGAAAGCAATCTCTAAGATGCTCATATACCATCTTTGACAAGTTTCTTGAAAAGAGATTAAAGACAATGTACAATACATGTGTAAAAAGTGACCTATCGAAAGACAAAAACTACTCAGGCTTATAGTCTAAGACTTGTAATAATATTCTTTCTCTCCCACCATAACTACTAATGAAAAATGAATACCAAAAATAAAAATAAAAATAAAAATAAAAATAAAAAATAAAATTTCTCAACCCATCACGTTCAAAGGGAAATAACCACTTAAAACCATACAAAATCTAAAGTCCTTGTTATTTTCTAAATAATTCTCCCCTTAGTTTTCAATCTAGAAAAAAAAAGAAAAAAAAGAACATACATAATAGGCTATTCACTCGTGTGATATATACACATGAACTCTCCAAAACTCTAAAATATCTTTTCTTTCATTTCTCCCTCTCCTTCTCGATGCCCCTCTCGAATCTCCCTCCCTCCCAAACACTCTCGCATGGAAACACTCTCGCATGGAGCCGTCTATCAATCAATAATGCATTCCGAAACTGAACACTTGAAGACAGCTGAAGACAGGGCCAAGTTCATTGAATACAGGAATTCGATAATACTGGACCCACCATGAGCTACCATTAAAAATTTACAACGCAGTTTGAGTAGGCTTGCCCGGGAATGATTCTTCCGAACTTCGACACCTGTCGTCCTCTGATTGTCGATAATGTGCGAGAACAGTAGAATTTCTGGAGCTAGGGCGGCGACAGCTGTCTTAAACGAGCTGCATTCTAGGCTTGCTTGCGCGTGACATCTGTTGCCCGGTCGAGCGCGTATTCTATGCAATCCAACTTAAGAGCTTAACACACACCCAGACGCACACACACAGAGCATATTGTTGCAGAATTAAAGCTTCGTTTGTCATTTCAAGCTTCGACTAGTTGAGTGGGGGGAAAAGGAGAGAACTCCGGGAAGCAGAATTCTAGTACGTAAACGGATTGGATCGTTTCTCGCTGCAGAGTTAGATCTTCGTTAGTCATTCAAAGCTTTGATAAGTTTAGTGGAGGGAGAAAGGAAACTCGCGGGATCTCAAATCGTTTTGCGATCCGGAACAGGGAAGGAGGAGGAACATGTCGAATCTGGTGTCGACAGGGTTGGCGCCGCATATATTTGACTCCAAGAAATTTGCTGCTCCGGTTCGATCTTATGATGTGCATATTTACTTCTTCCAGACGGACAAAGCGCACAGCCAGTTGGCAATGAGTTTAAGAGAGGAAGTAATTCAGAAGTTTCCAGCGCTGAATGTGTACAAGTTTTGGGAACAGCCAGTGGGTCCTCATCCAACAGGAATGTTCGAGGTGGATTTAAAAACTCCGGAGCAATTCGCGACTTTCGTCCCGTGGATCCAAATGAACAGACGGGGATTGAGTGTACTTGTGCACCCGAACACAGGAACGCCTTTGGATGATCATGTAAAGCATGCAATCTGGATCGGAGATAAGGTTGTCTTGAACACTTCCGAGTTGACGAATGAAGATGATTCTTACGGACATTAAGAGTGTACAGACCTAACCCGACCTCAGGCAAAGGATGGTGTGTCTATGAGCTGTTGATAACGTCGCCTAGATAGTAAATTTTGAACGTTTAGGGGAACAGGGGAAACAGTTTAGCCTCTCTCTACGATCAAACTTCTGCGCGGCCACAAGTCGCCGCTGTAGGTATCATCTCACCTAGTCTTGTTTCTTTCCTTCTTTGCTTTTTGTTTCAGTTCTGCTTTGCCATCCGAGGATACCAAATTCGCCACATGCAAGTTCATTTATTGCGGAATATGGTTCCTATGGCTGTATCGTCTGGTGTCGTAGCTGATGTTTGCGCACACTGCTGATTGGATTGATAATAAGAATTTCAAATCCTGCGTCTATTATACCTCAGTTTTGATTCATTACTTCAAATGGTCCACCGGATTGTTTCAAGGTTGCACCAGTCTTCAGCAAGACGATTCATACCGGGCCACGCATACCCTCTGTAATTTGGATCCTGACAATCCACATCTCAGACAAATAATGGTTTCACTTTTGTTACTCCCCATTCTTAGACAGATCGAACCCTGTGGCAATGTCCAATAAACCAAATATTTCGGGACACCTCTGCAATAACGTCTCTACTTTTCATGAGGGACTCGTACTACGTGAAATTTGCACCTGCGGTGAATGCGCTATCAAGTCCACAGTAAGGCGGACTTGACAGCGGTTAAGGGTAGGAATAATCCATGGTAGAATTGTTCTTGGACAACTCAGGTATGAAAATTCTCAGTTATTTTAACATCGAGATCCTACACTCATCGTTTAGGCGTGTAAGACTCCGCTTTCAGTCTGCCCTTGTCTATTATTCTTTGATCACGAACTACCAGAACAGGCTCAGATCAATAAAATCTCAAGGTAACATCAGGAGTTCCACCCTCTAGAATTTAGTTCTGAAAGGTCACCATAGAATGGGCACAAAAGGTATTACACAGTAGTACAAGGAAATGTCTTTCCTTAGATGAGATAGATCGTCGTAAAGCCTTATAGTTATGGTGATGGGGTTTCTTAGGTAACTAAAAACTAACCCCTAAACTCAGAAAAAGGTTTATAAATTAGCTGAAGGCTACCGCGGAGAATAATTGAAGGATGGGAAGACCTCATGAAGCCATACAAGGGAGAGACAAAAAAAGGTAAAATGGTGTTAAGCCCCAATAGAGTCTATATGGGAAATCTACCCTGCTGCACCTAACATAACCCGAGCTATGCAAGTAGTACAATTTACACACAATTGGAATTTTTGAAAAACATCAACTAATATGATTGCTCTCCTATAACATAACCCGAGCTATGCAAGTAGTACAATTTACACACAATTGGAATTTTTGAAAAACATCAACTAATATGATTGCTCTCCTATGGACTGACAAAAAAGGTAAAATGGTGTTAAGCCCCAATAAAGAAGTCCAGAGAAATCTACCTGACCGCACTTAACATATCCCGAGCTATGCAAGTTGTACAGTTTACACTCAATTGGAGTTCTTGAAAAACATCAACTAATGTGATTGTTCTCCTTTGAATTGTCTCTAGCCATTTCCCTTTGTAAAGTAATGGACACATGTTGTCTAAAATATGCTACAAAGTACGAAAGTGAAAATGGTACCCGAGGCTTAACATGATAAGCTATCGTGCATTCTTTGACAAATGTCCCAGACGTCGTGTCCATCGCTCCACATAACTCCAAAGATAAAGGAACAAAGAGGTGACATGTTGCATGCCCCTATACTTGGAGACCTTACGACCTATTGATGCACTCACCACCCATCCAAGTGGATGGGTAATCACTCCCTTCGAAACTACATCTTGTGTAGGGTCCGTAACCATGACATCCGCTACGGTCACCTGATCATCTCAGACCAAGTATAAGTTTGCCCTGACACATGTCATCTCCAAAACATACGAATGCTCCCTCCAAGCCAAGTATCAAGTCTCTCATGCCATAGCAAACATTATATCCCAATAGCATCATGGATAGCTATCCTTTGTCGTCCAAAAGAACACCATGTCATGTGGACAACTGCTGCATCTAGTGTAGAAACACACTCACAAGTGAATAATGAAAATGCATATGGGTGAACCAAACCTAAGCAAAACCTCATCGTTGCAGAGAAAATAGCTGGTGTAAGTCAAAATGCTCTGATGCACGGTCTAGTTAGGATCCAAGAGCGTGCACCCTTGGAGGAGCAAGAGCAAAGAGATGCTCTAGTAACTTGAAGAGTAGACGAGTCGGTTAAGAGAGAATATAGCATTTGTTCACACTATTTTTCCATCAGATAAGACTATAAATCTCTAGTCCAATGTGATGATAGTGGAACAACAGTTGTGAAATTCGACCTTGTTAATGGAAATAGAATATCTATCGTATATCTATAAACCTCTAGTCCAATTTGACGATAATGGAACAATAGTTGTAAAATTTGATATTGTTAACGGAAATAGAGTATCTCTTGTATATCGCAATAACACCAAGAGAGAGAATGATCATCCTTCCCCTCTCCACAATCGAACCTATCAACAATCACCAAATGAAAAGAGGATAGGGACGTCAATCGAGAAACATTATTATCCGAAAATACTAGAGGTGCAGTCTCCCAAAAATGTTATAGATACATTCTACTCATAGCATATCAAGATATTAAAATAACATTTCTAAATTGGACTAGTAATAAAGAGATATATTGCTGATATAGCCTAATTCAAAAGACTTATCATAAACCAGTTCCAGCAAGTTAAGTCAAGGATGTTATTCTGGAACCTTTGTCATTACATCTTATCACACATTCTGACACCCACCTATCATCCATTGATGGCACCGACCTCGTGCACTTATCCTTGCTTTCCGTAATCTGCCAGGGCCATAATGCACTGGAAGTGAACTTAACAGTACCCTAACTTTAGCAAATGGACTAGATTTAAAGGCCCCCTAGTGTTGGCAGCGATACTTAGCAGTACCTTTCCTAGTACGACGTGGTGCAGGAGTCCTACTTGGCATCTGATTGACCGACACCTAGACTATGTCCTTCTGAATACGTACTGTACTCGAATGTTTTAATTCACGTAGAACATCCCCTGTCATCTTGGTTTCTCGTAGTATCTCGAAATTTTCTGTATTGAGGACTTTTGAATTAACTGTCACTTGAAGGTTTGGAGAATGATTGATCTATCATTCACATGGAAACATGGAATTTTGTTGATAGAGTATCACCGGCTAATATTACTAGCTGCTAGTGTATGCGGGAAGATATTTAATCTTTAGTCACCATTTTAAATTTAGGGGCAGAGAAGACTCAACATAATTATATACTTTTCTCTTTCATATATTGGAGTAGGATTTGTGTTCCCGCATACCATATTTCGGTGAACTTTGGCATCTCGACTCTAATAAGAAAGAATGTGAGAACCATTGAGTTTAAATTGATGAGAGGGTCTCTGTTGTTAAATGATCTGATTTTATCGATCTAAACTATGAATACTAAATGAGATACTTATGGTTGCCTTAGGGATAAGACCTTGACAAATTTAATTTTATTCAATATCAAAATATAAAATGTTTGCATTCTTGAAAGGCTAAGAATTCTTTGATCTTGTCTCAAGGATTGAAGCTTGTCCGGTGGATGCACCTCCGAATCCTTATGTACTTGCTTGGAAAAATGTGCTAATCAAGCCATGCAATACCTTTCTCTTTGAAATGCCAAGATAAATTCCTATATTTTATCTATTGGGTTTCAAGTTTTCAGTTCAGATTCATCATTTTTGTACCGACTACAAGCTAGTGACAATAAGGTTTTATTGCTCATTTATGTTGATGACCTGATCATCACCAATAGCGGTCAAGATCTCTTTTGGCAAGTAAAAGATTACTTGAAGGGAAAGTTAGACATGACTGACGTTGGAGAACTCAAATACTTTTGGGATATTGAGTTCAATGAAGACTGCCATGACCTTTGGTTATTATAGTGTCAATTTTCTCTCAACATGTTGAATTTTGGTTTGATGGCATGTAAGCCTTTTTCTACTCTTCTCTGAACTTCTATTAAGTCAAGTGACAAAAATGATGAGTTGTTGGCTGATCCAAATATGCACATACCAATACCAATTGTTGGAAGTTATGCAATTAGTTGGTCATCAAAGAAGCCATCCAATATTGCTTTATCATTGACAAAAGCAGAATATAGGTGCCACTAATGCTACATGTGAATCAATTTGGCTTCACAACTTATTACAAGATATAGGATATGCATATCATAATTATATAATCTTATATATAAATAAAATCAATAGTTTTAACTTGTTAGCAATCCACTATTTCATGCAAAGTGTCGTGCATATATACATGCTGCACAACATACATTGCTGTCAATAACATACACTATAGAAGCACAACTCATAGAAAAGTCATATATGAACTCTAAAGTGCCACAATAATCAGTTTGGTTCATACACACCTCTGATCAACAACTCAAGAAATCGCCATCAACAAGCTCTGAGTACATAGTCATCCTACACCCACTCTAGTTAAGAGACTCCAGATGACACTCTGTTCACCATAGCCAAGAGCTCAAAGGCTCAATATCATAGAAGTGAACTCTTTGGAGTTGCACTTTGAGTGCACTTTGAGTGCACTTTGCACCCCTCTATACTTGACCTTGAGCTGCAACCCTAACAACGTCATTGATGGTGCCTTTGATGGTGTGAATAGTGTAACCAATGATAATTCCAATGATATGATCAATAGTACTTATTCAAAATCTGGCTGTCACTAAGTGGTCTTTGAGCAACTATTGGGATAACTATGACAGCCAAGGTTAACACTCCAGCATCCGAGCAAACTAGCTTCAATGCTACAAATGTCAAGACAAAAGACCAAACATATTGAGGTTCATCATTATTTAAGTATAGAGGAGGTATTGGCTGGAGAAATAGATCTATAGTATATTATTACATATCAGCAAGTTGCTGATATATTCACCAAAGCTTTACCTAAAAATTAGTTTGAATATTTCAAATCTCATCTGGATGTTAAAAATATTGATGTTAGCTTGAAGGAATGTGTTGACAAAGTATCTTAAGCTAATATTCCTAGCACTAGTGTACAAAAGAAATTTTTTAATCTTTAGTCACCAACTTATATCTATAGTGAGGAAGCAATTTATATATATTTTTCTCCTATATATATTGGAGCAAGACTTGTGTCCCACAAACCATTTTGGTGAATTTTCGTATTTTCACTCTGATTTTAAGTTGGTAATGATTTTAGGGATGTTTAATGTGGTGCAAGATAATAGGTGGATGGGTGAGATTACAAGTTTTGAATATAATATTCAGATTTTTTTTGGATTGGTATTCCCTTAAGACTAATTTTCAATCAAATTAGATTTTGAAGAATTTTGCACAAACTTAAACTTGTGGCTGGACTGAAATTGAACAAGAAGAAAGTAAATTTTCAAGTTGAAAGAACCACACAAGTTAAACAAGATGTTCAGGTGGGGTGAACCTAATTGTTTTAAAAATAGTTGAAATGACACTTTCTTATTAAATAGTCTGTCAAGTTGAATAAGGATGAAACCTAAGAAGAAAAATAAGACTAAGCTTCAATATTCTTAAATGAGAAATTTTTTCTTTGAGGCATTCAATCTAATATATTTAGAAGTCTTATAGCCTACATCCAACAACCTACATCCTTGTAAAGGTGCAAGGAATGGATTGATAATTAGGAAAAAATCTATTAAAACTATTAGATTTAAGTTTGATACATAAAAAATTTTACGTTTGGATATTTTGTGCTGACTATATTATGTACAAGTTGCATTTTCTATACATTTTGTAACTTTGATATCTTGACAAGAGCATGCTTGCCCATAACAAGCTGCAAATGGTAACTATGACAAAATAAAGACATGTTTGATCAAGTGGGATCAAAGGGTACTTCTAAGTCAATTTTCCACTTGGGTACAATGAAGTCTAAGTGTCAAAGTTAGCATACTATTTGGGGGTTTTCAAAACTGGATTTGGGAAGACTCTTGAGACTTATTGGGTTTAAAGTATATGGAGTGAGAAAGAAGACATTGATGACATGAATAGGCTTTTAAAGGTGGTGGAATTTATGCATGAGTTTAAGTATATGAAAGA
The DNA here is from genome assembly GCA_948567375.1 of Lunularia cruciata. Lineage (NCBI taxonomy): Eukaryota > Viridiplantae > Streptophyta > Marchantiopsida > Lunulariales > Lunulariaceae > Lunularia > Lunularia cruciata. The sequence continues at coordinate 70,811,457 of OX419757.1, read as the reverse complement.
GAGAATTGCAACATCTTGTAGTTTAGAGTTTGTGATCAAGCTTTTTTCAATGCTTGATACTCCTACATTTAAATAATTGGTAAGGATGGATAAGAAATAGTTTAGTGCTTTAATGGACCTTCTCAAAGATCATAATTGTTTTAGAAAAAGAGATGGGAAAGAAAGCAAATCCAATACAACTGCAAGTTGCATTAGTATTGGATAGATTTGGACATAATGGGAAGGGAGCATGGATGGTAAGAGGGATGAATTTATGGTTTATTATGCAAGATCTACCACAAAATTTACTCATAGATTAATCATTGCCATATTGTCCATTTTGGGTAAGGGAGTGCAGTGGCTAAGGATGGAAGAGAGAGCTAGAATTTCATTAGTGTTTGCACAGAAAGAATTTCAAAGGGGTGTGGAGTTAGTAGATGGGACTCTTTTTCCTTTAGAAAAGAGGCACAGAATTGATGTGAAAATTTATCTTAACAAAAAGATGTCATACTCAATCAATGGATATGTGACATGTGATGATAATGCATAATTCTCCATTTTGTTGGAGGTAAAGATCTCCATGTTTAAATTCAATACTTTGTGAATTTTTGAAAGTCAATTCTAATATGGTGGCTATTCTTGCATCTTATAGGTCTTGTGTATGTGTGTCTTTTGTAGGTATGCCAAGCCCTTATTACAACATGCCATGTTTAAAAAGATCACAACTTTGGTCAGATCTCAATTAGAGAAGAGCATGTAATCCATTTGAATACAATCAATGTTTACTAGGGGATTATGGATAGGTTCATATTAGCCATCTTATGCTTTTTTTTAAGTAAGTGCTCATGTTAGTAAAAAAATAGTTCAAATCATTATGTAGCTTGGACTTGTGAGCTAAATCAACATTGTATTTTTATTCTCAAAGCCCATTGATATTCCTTGCATGAGATGAGCCTTTCCTCCATTGGGGGAGGGGAGAGGGAGAGGGAGAGGGGGAGAAAGCGCACATTTTTTAGGCCTAATTCATACATTTAGGCCTCCAAAATTGCCTTCAAAGATTTTAGGCATATTTTGGTTCCTACTCTATTGGTAGAAGTCTCTTTTTGGTGATATTTCTTTCTGATCTGTTTAGTCCATCATGTGCAACATCTTTCCAGATGTTACCAAATCAATTCTCACCTTTAAATCATATATCTACCTATTGGTTCTAAGGTTTTCTAGTCTATTTCAATTTCTGCTCTATTAGTAGAAGTACTCTTTTGGTGATACTTCTATCTGATCTATTTTGACTATCATGTATAACATCATTCCAAATGTTACCAAATCAAATTTCACATCTAGATCATATGGCTAGCTCCTGGTATTACAATAAGAGGTTAAAAACGTGGAAGGGCCTTTTTGGATGGATGTTGATAATAAAAGTGTTTTGAGTGGTCATTTTTTGAAAGTGGAGGTTGCTCTTGGTTAGTTGGTAGTTGATAAAGAGTCATATTTTAACTTCCAATTCTTTTTATTTAGGAAATACATGGTGCATAAAATTAATGCAAATCATAATTTATACATCTAGTATATATATATATATATATATATATATATATAAAATTTATTTATTTATTTATTATTTAAGAGGGGTATGGAAAGATGGGAGTATTTGAAACTCAAGCAATATAAAGAGAAGTAGAGAGGAAGAAAAACAATTCAAAATTTATGGAAAATGTTAGAGAGGAGATTTAAGAATGCAATGCATGGAAGAGCACAATTTCAAAGAAGAGGAAAAATTATAAATTAATTCCTTAGATTGATAGAGAGTGCAATGCAACAAATTTCCAAAACTAAGAGAGAAAGGGAAAACAAAGTAGAGCAATTTCAACAATTTTGAACCTTATTGATTTCAAAAGAGAGTAGGAGAGAGTAGAGCTCAAATTGCTCTTCTTTATTGAGAAGAAAGGAGGAAAGAGAAAGAGAAAGAGAATTTTTCAAATTTATAGAGAAGAAGAAAGAGGGAGGTCTGAGAGCAAATTTTGGAAAAAATAGAAGGAAGAGAGAGATAAAAGAAGGAGATATATGAGGAGAAATTTTGTAATTTTTTCTGAAAGGGAAAAGAGTATAGAAGGAGGAGCAAAGAGAAGGAGGGACAGATGAAGGAGACATACAAGGAGCTCAAATTTTGTTTGAGAGGTGGAGGGAAAAAAGAAGTAGAATTAAGACAAGATAGAAAGAAGCCAAATTGAGCATGAGACAAAAGCAAGAGCAAAAAAAAAAGAGCAAAGAAAAGATTGGGAGAGCAACGAAGATATGAAAAGCAAAGAGTGAATACCAAGAGAGCAAAGAGAGGAAAAGAGAGATTCCAAGATAGGGTGTGTGAGAGAGCACAAAGCAAACATACTTAATGTAGCATATAGAACAAAGATGGTAGCCATTCCATCTTCCGGACAAAGAAGTATGAGAGGGATAAAGACTTTCCTTACATGGAAGATACCCACAAAGGCCCTTTGATTATTTGGTTTCACCAAATAGAAGATAACATGACATGTATAAAATGAGGTTGGTAGGACAAGACTCAAGTTTGGAAATCTATATAAGCAACATGAGAGGCAGAATTTTGACTCTCTTGGGCTCAAAGTGAGCATGAAATTTGAGAGTCCTTGTCCCCTTGTGAGTAATCTTGATAATTTCCTCTAAATTACTACAATTTATTCTCAATTCCTACCAATTGTGTCCAACTTGTGCAAAATTATATCCAAATTGTGTAGTTTGTGTCCAATTTTTGCTCTTGACTCCCACCCTAGATTAGTGATTTGGCAAGTAGACCCTAAACCCTTCTGTGAAAGTAAATCCTGATGTCTACATAGGCAAACCCCATATTTTGAGTGGGTGAGCAAACCCTAAAACCTAATCCTCTATGCAATTAAACCCCCTTGAAAGTGAGTAACCAAGTTAGACCAATCATGTAGTTAAGGGTACGAGACACTACAAGGTGAGGGAAGTACAAGACAATCCCATTGTGCATTGTGGGTAGACGTTTCCAAAACTGTTTGTCGATGAAAGGTTCCGTAGTGATCTATGGGTAGAGTTCTTGTAATACTCTATGGCAGATATTCCATATGGTCCTAGCTTGACTGCAGAACCTACCCTTGGACATTTAACCCAACAATCAATTTGCAAAATTGTTTCTTGTGAGTCCTTTAGCTTCCTTGGTTTTCATTCTTTGGTTATGTAATGAGATGCTACAAGCACTATTGTGAGCACTCTAAGATCTAAACAAGAATGCAATGAGCATATCAAGGAGCATCACTTACGCATGATACAAATTCTTGAATTGGAAATGGGAACACAACACTCAAAAAAAATCAACAAATAGAATGTTTTCTTCTGACCTTTGTTACTCACCTTATTTACTAGTAAGTCACATTGGGCTCTCTTACAGCCAAAAATTATATTCACTTCAGTCTATAGACCCAATGATTACATAAGTTCCTTGGCAACTTACTAATTGTTGACTCAATCAAATAGGGCTCCCTTCAAAGATAAAATAGGAACCACAACCTCCCACTATAGGATTATAGGGATTCACAAAGAATGATGGTTACAACATAAGGATGAAAAACCCCCTCTAAATGGCACAAGCTCCCTTATATACTAGTAATCCTAACTCTAAAAATATTTTTTTATCTCTTAATACTACTTCTACTAGAGCTGTCATTTCCTTCTTACACTACCACCATTACCGCTATTAATGCCAGTTTGCTCCTAACCCTTCATCTCTACTAGATTACAACTCTGATGTAGCTAGAGCACCATCTGAGCTTTAATTACCTACCTAATTACTTCCGTAATGCATTTTCATGTAGAGGGTTCATCCCATACTAAATATATCTTGTAGAGGAGTTATCCTGCACCTCCACTTACTAGGCCCATAGGTAGCTCTACCCACACATCTTGTACAATTAGATCTTGCAACCAATCCTTCTTCCACTATTCACATTCTTGTAGTGACTCATTACACCGTGCTTTTGGTACAGTTCTATAGAGAACAATTTCTACCATAGACATGGCTCTATTTTGACCATTGACATTTCTCTCATCATATTCTCCTTTTGAGGTGTCAAAACAATAGTTGCAATTGGTTGCTTAATTGCCAAAATGTCAACCAATGCATGTGCTTGGGATAAGTTCTAAGTCAGCTCCTTGACCTCACTTGCTACTTGCTCTAACTCATTCTAAATCTCAGCAAGCCTCATCTTAGTTTGCTTCTTGAACTTGTATAACTCAAACTTGGCCTGAATCTTGATCTCCTTCATGGCCTTCCATTCCTCTTCTTTGCAAATAAACTCCTTTATGAGACTAGTCATCATAACACCATAACATCTTTGCTCATCTACTCTCATCTTCCAAAGATAAGCAACATCTTTAACTCTTTAAGCCTCTACTTTTGTGACTCAATGACTTTGTCTTTCCACTTCATTCACAATTGTAGTCCTTCAACCACAAATTACTCTCTTCTTAAGAGCATTCTTATAGAGATTGCTTCAATTCTTCTAGCTCTTACTTCCATGATGAAATTAGTGACTTGTATGAAGTCACTATTGATTTCAACCATTGGACCAAGTCCTACATGTTTCTCATATTTGGCCACTCTCTGGTATACATTGAATAAATCTTGTATTGGAACTCAATCACTAACATTATAGTTTCTTGTAGAGTGTGCATTGCATTGGCACCATAGTTTGCTTGCATCGTCACTCTTTCAAACCTCCCACACATTCTTCTTGAGCTAATCTTCATAATGTTGTGTCTTTGATTTGCTTTAAATTTTGATACATTGAACAATGAATCTAGATGCAACTCTCCTTGAAGCTTATCTAAGCATTGCTTTCTATTTGGGGAAGGAAAAATCTTCATATTAATCTCTCAATTGGTTTCTACTTGATCTTTGTCCTTTGAAGATGAAAAGATCTCATGTACAACCACATGCTCTTGAGGTTCTTCTATAGCTATAGCCTTTTTTCTCTTTCAAAGCCTAGTTTGCATCACCTTGTGCTTTGGAGAGTTCAACTTTCTCTTTCTAGATAACTTAGCTGGTTCTTTCTCCCTCATTTCCCTCTCATCCTCCTTTTGGATTTTGCACAATGTTCCCTTGCTTTGCTAGACATCAGGTACTTTTGTAAACTTAAATGTCTCCTACTCATTTTCAAGTAGTAAGCATTTCCTCAAAGAAATTCACTGCAAAGGGTACTAATACTAAGGTCCTTGGTTAGTGAAAGCATTATACATGCTTTGGGTTTGAATGTGAAACATACAAGCATAGTCTATCTCTTCCTCTATGAGCACATTCTCAAAGAAGAGCAATTGGTTTACTATCACATACTATGTGTGGTAAGGATGGAACAACTTCAAAAGAGCCAACACTATGTCATGCATTTCTGGTTCTAAATAGGACTTCACCTTCCACCCATTCTTTGGCACCTTATCAATCATGAAGAGTAGATGTAATTGGCTTTTGATTTCCTTTGTTCTTGTATAAAAAGATCCTAGCATGTGCACTTCATCTTCTCTAGCATCCCAACACTTGGTGCCAATGATGTACTTTCCATTCACTAGGATTATTCCTAAGAGTTTACGACTATAGGTTCTTTCATGTTCTAATCTCTTGCCCAATATGGTTGGAAGACTATGTCCAATCTTATAGCAAAAATTATGTGTAGCTTCTCAAGTTATTCTACTCTTGCATAAATTTAGAACTTAGCTATCTATGGAGTACAAAGAGGAAATGCTTTCATGACTTTCTTTCCTTCATAGTAGATCCAAACACCATCATACTCTTGAGCTAAATTTTTTTTTCCCACACAAGAAATTGTCACTCAACACTGAAGCTCAATTTGCAAGTGCACTCAAAACGTTTTGTTCTGCAATATAAGGTCTATGCTTGTGCAAACTCTTTTACTTATTCTAAAACTTAGTCTCTCCTCACTTGATTTAGCCAACAATGGATTCATTTATTCATTGTTGCTTCAAATGGTGCATTAGCCATCATGTATCTTGTAGTTCTAAGGACCCTTTCACCTTTCACAAAATCCTGTTGGCTTCCCTCCAAGTTTGAAACCTATCAACCTCCTTAAGTCCCTCATCTTTCCTTTGATGTACCTCTTTTTTCCTTTGGAAGAACCCAGGAGGTATAGAAGCCTCAAAATACTTCCAAATTCTTTTCCCTTTCCTTCCTAGGCACTATGTTGCACCAAAGAGTTCTCTTGCCTTTGGAATATCAATAAGGCCTTTCAAAGTCAATTGTCTTCTTCCCAAAGAACTAGGTAATCTTCCAAAGGGGAGAAAATATTATATTTCCAAAGCAAAATCTCTCCACGCAAAGAATTCCATTGAATTTGGATTCCATGAAAGAATTCACCAAAATGAATAGGTTTTATTTTTGAAGTAACCAAAAATGAAAGAAAAATGCTACAAACTAGTAAAATTCAAAAATACCAAATACCACCACGTGAGCAAATGTCGCAAGAAAACCGCTTTGCATGAGCCAAACCTCCTATGCAAGTGAATCCTTTGTTGTCAAGGAAACCTTCTAGTGTGAGCAAGCCCCTCTTCTAAGCAAGCATACTTCCTTACTTTGCAAGTGATCCACTGCCTAGGCTTCACTTTTCTTTCATTTCATACTTTTCTGGGTTTAGGAGTTAGGAGTTTTTGTGTTTGATGGTTGCTCATGTGGTTTGACAAGTTGGTTTGCATAATGATTTTGTAAGGACTGTAACACCCATTTGTGCATATGTGTGGTATTGTGATATTTAGCTTGGTATTACAAGTACTTAAGAGATATTATTTATACATAGCTAAAGGATAGTTCTATATTAGTCATGGTTAGCTAAAGTTAATCATAGCTAAGATAGAGGGGACCTTACTTTAGAGGAAGTAGAAAAGATGAGCACCACTATTTTAGATTTTAGTGTGTTGACTTGGTATTATTCCTAGGTGTTTGGCTTTGAGGAAAGAGTTGAGAACTCTTGGGCCCGCAAGCCTTTTTGTTTTGGATTCTTCTTTAGTCCAAGGATAGCCCATGTGAAGGAATCCTTGACTTAGTGGTTGGGTCAAGATAAGACCACATGCTAAGGGGAATATGCCCATGTGAATGGATATTCCTTTCTACTTTTTGACTTTACTTGACTTTTAGTCTAGTAACTTGAGTTACTTCGGTAATTAGTAACTTTGGTACGTAACTATTTCACAAGTATATAAACAAGGGGTGAGGAGGTACTCAACATCCTTTCATTTGCAACTATCTCTCTCTCATTGAGTTCTCTAGTGAGCAATGTTCTTGAGTCTTGGAGTGTTAGCCTTGGAGGAGTATGATGGAGTTTGGGTTCTTTGCCTTCTTAGTCCATGGTGCGCTACCATAATAGCCATCAGAGGTTCATCCTGAGTGAGAGACAGGCCGGCTCACATGACCAAGTATCATGACATTTGCAACATCAAAGCTAGTTTGCTAGGATGTTGGAGTGATAGTTGTGGCAATCACCATGTTATCAGCAGTTGCTCAAGAACTACTTAGTGGCAGCTAGATATGGTATTAGGTCTATTGATTGCACCATTGAGCTACCATTTTCAATGTTAGATAGGCCATCAGATGTGCCATTAGGGCTAGGTTCTTGGCTACTCCAAAGGTGGTATACCTCAAAGTGTAGCTCTAGGGAGCTTACTTCTTCCATGTTGAGCCTTCAAGCTCTTGGCTATGGTGGACAAAGCTTAGATTCTTTTAGCTAGAGTGGATGTGGTATGATCATGTAATTAGGGCCTATTGGTAATCTCTATTGAGTGTTGAACACTAAAATTTGAGACTTTATATGAGTTCTGATTGACTGATTATATAAAAGAAGTGAGTAGCAAGCATCACATGAATTCTCTTAGCTAGAGTGAATGTGGCTTGAAAATGTGATAAGGCCTATTGGAAATTTCTATTAAGTGTTGAATATTCAAATTTGAGACCCAATCTAAGTTTTGATTGATTGATTGATTACATAGAAGAAGTGCAAGGAGAAATCCATGTATTATGTGTCTTTGGAGTTTGTGTATGCCTTCTATATGAGTTTTGTTTTATAATATATGATGTTGATAGCAATGTTTGTTGTGTAGTGATGCATATACTCAAGACACGGGTTATACATACAAGGATAATAAGAGGAGACCTGTAAAAGACCAAATCCAAGGAGAGAAATAGGAGAATGGAAACTCACATTGGGACACTTGAATGAGTGAAAACTCCAAATGCTTGGTATGAGCTTTGGCTTTGGTATTTATAGGTAGCATACAAGGCCCTTCAGAAGCTTCTCAAGAAGCTTCCTCAAGCCACTTTCTTAGAGTGAAAGCCAAGTTAACTAGGAAGCTTCTCAAGAAGCTTCCTTCTAGAAGCCAATTACTTGGCGTGCAAGCTAAGCTAGTTGGAAGCTTCTAGAAGCTTCCTTCTAGAAGCTATTTACTTGAGGTGCAAGCTAAGCTAGCCGGGAAGCTTTCCAAGAAGCTTCCTAGATACTTCTAGAATATTCTAGGCTAATTTGTTCTTATTTGCTACTTTGTAAGCCCGACTAACTTTGTTGCTAAACTCCATATTGTTACATATTCCCCCGTCGCTAGTTGGTGACGTCCTTGTTGCCAAGGAAGCTTCAAATTCCTAGATGGCCGTCTGTGCATTTTGGAGGTGAGAAAGAGGTTTCCATGTGGCATCATGAAGGGGATACCCTTTCCAAAGAACCTTGTACTCCATATGTTGGCGATGGCGTCGTTGAATATGGCAACGCGCAAGGATACAATCAACTTTGTACTCCTCATGATCATTGATAGGGATAGGAAGAGGGGGAGGTTGGGCTCAAGAGGAAAAGGAAGAGGGGTTAGGAACAAAGGTTTCAACTTGGAAACATGAAAGACAGGATGAATACACATGTGACAAGGCAAGGCAAGTTGATAAGCAACAAGAGAGACAATTTGGGTGATATCAAAGGGTCCTATCCAATTAGCAGCAAGTTTACAAACTTGGGTATCAGTGGGAGAGGGAGGTTACTAAAGGATATCATGACTTTATCACCAACTTCAAAGGTGAGATCACGACGATGGTGGTCCGCATATTGTTTTTGGTGATTCTGAGCAACGAGGAGGTGAGACTTGGCTTGTTGGAGAGATTGGGATATAATGGTCAAGAATGTGGAAGTATGAGGAACTTGAGATGGAAGGGGAGCAAGAAGTGAATCTGGAACAAACGGATCTTGGCCAAAATTGAGAAAGAAAGGAGAAACTTTGGTGCTTGCTTGTTTGGAATTGTTGTAGGCAAATTTTGCAATTGCGAGACATTCATCCTAACTGGTATGGTGGACGTTGACAAAGGCACACAACATATCCTCCAATGTACGATTTGCACGTTTGGTTTGTCCATGAGTTTAAGGATGATAGGCCGTGGACAAAGCAAGCTTAGTGCCAAGTATCTGGAAGAGTGCTTGCCAAAACTTTCCGATAAATCAAGGATCACGGTCGGAGATGAGTACACATGGCATCCCATGATGCTTGAAGACATTGTCAAAGTAGATTTGCGCTAAGGTTGGAGCATCCACGGTATCACAGGTTGGTGCCAAGTGGATTTGCTTACTTAGCTTATCTACAAACACCACAATTGCGGTGTGTCCTTGTTTTGTCTTTGGCAAGGATGTGAGGAGATCCAAGCTCACATGCTCCCAGCAAGCGGATGGACTGGCAAGTGGTTGAAGGAGTCCACTCGGCTTCTGGTTGCTGGCCTTGTTATGTTGGCAACTCTCACACGATTGGACAAATTCTTGAAGATCTCGTGTCATGTTGGGCCACCACCATTGACATTGGAGGGTACCCAAGGTCTTTTCCACACCCATGTGACCAGCGATGGGTAAATCATGGGCTTCTTGAAGGCGCACAAGTCAAAGATCACCTTTAGCTGGAACATAGATCCGGTCCTCAGGGGATAAAAGGCCCCCCTTAATGGAGAAGGTGTTGTACTCCTTATCGCATGCCGTAAGGCGACCATGTACCATTTGGAAGAAGGGATCTTGGTGTAGAGCTGACCAAAACTCGTTTTGGACCTTGAAGTCAATTGACACCATTGAAATTGCAATTGTGATGAGAGGAAGAGACTTCAAATCAGGTCATTGTGATAAAACATTAGGGATGACATGGAACCAACCTGGTTTGTACTCAAGTTTGATGTCATATAGTTGGAATTGTTCTTCCCATCGATGATGTTGACTTTTCATGTGTTCCAAGTGTAAGGTCTGCAACAATGGTTTGTGATCAGTTTGCATGATCCCTTGTTTCCCCAAGAGGTAATGCCTCCATACCTTAGTGGCGTATACCATTGCAAGTTGTTCTCAATCTCAAGCAGAGTAGTTTTGTTCAGCCGTATTGAGTCGGTGAGACACAAAGGCAATGGGATGGGGTCCATCTGGGAAGTCTTGTTGTAGCATGGCTCCAATTGCCAAGTTAGAAGCATCAAAATCAACCACACAGGGTAGTTGAGGATCATATGGTTGAAGAATGGGTCTTGAAGACACCATATGCTTTAACTTCTGGAATGCTTCTTCATGTTTGGTGGTCCATTGGAAGCTCAAGTTCTTTCCCAAGAGGTCAGTCCATGGTGCAGCCACATGAGGATAATAATGGATGAACTGTCGATAAAAATTGGCCTATCCATTGAATGCCTATACTTCTATAGCATCCTTTGGGGTAGGCCAATCAGTAATGGCCTTGATTTTCTCTTCTTCCATCTTGATCCCCTCTGATGAGATCTTATGACCCAAGAAGGTAACCTCTTTCTGCCAAAAGGCACACTTCAACTTCTTGCAATAAAATCTCCATTTTCGTAGTCATCTTAGGACTTCTCGCACATCATTCATGTGTTTTGCCTCTGTCTTACTATAAATTAAGATATCATCTAGGAACACCACCACGGACTGATCCAATAGTCCATCCAACACCCAATGCATCTGATCCATGAAGACTATTGGAGCATTAGTGAGTCCAAAAGGTAGAACTCTCCACTCAAATGCCCATACCTTGTATGAAAGGTAATCTTTTGCACATCCTCTCTATCAATAGGAATTTGCCAATAGCCACTACAAAGATCCAACTTGGAAAAGTAACGTGCTCTACTTAGTTGATCAAGCAAGTCATCGATCCGAGGCAAGAGACATGCATTCTTCACAGTTTGCTTATTAAGCCCACAATAATCAATACAAAAATGAAGTTCTCCATCCTTCTTTGGAACAAATAGTATTGGTGCTTACCAAGGAGAGGTACTATGTTGTATGAAGTCCTTCTCCAACAACTTTGTAAGTGTTGTTCGCAACTCCTCCAACTCCTTTGGTGAGAGCCAATAGATCGGTCTACTCACTAGAGTACTCCTTGGCAATAACTTGATCTTGAAGGGCTTACCTTGATTGGAAGGTAATCCCTTTGGCAGATCATCTGGAAACACGTCTACAAACTCCTAAACTATCCGATCAACAATTGCTTGATGAAGCTCTTGGCCCTCCTCCAATTGTTCTTGTGCAATCAGCTTGATCCACACCACAAATATAGTCTTATCTTCCTCCAAAGCTTGCTCTATGGCTTCTTTACTAACCAACTCCCCTTCCAGGGACTCATCTCTCTTCCAAGCTTGCTCCATGGTTGCCTTCTTGGCAAATTTCCCATCTTGAGACTCCACTCCCTTCAAAGTTTGCTCTATGGCAACCTTCTTGAAAAACTTCCCATCTTGGGACTGACTATTCTTAGGTGTCTTACTCAGAGGTGCCAAACAACCTAATAAAAAATTCCTACTTGAATTTGGCATCAAGTCTAATCAAATTGAACTTGATGACGTTCAAGCAAAGGTCAACCCAGAATGATATCATAGAGTAGAGGTGCCACTACAAACCTCATACATTCCAAATACTCCTTCCTAATCTTGAAGGTAACAAGATGCTGGGTGCGGAATGCAAAACCCTTTCTACCATCCACTATCATCAAACTACTTCCAATCACTGGCTTGATAGGAATACCCAATTCCTTTGCTACTTGCATAGACATGCAATTCTATGACTTCCAGAATCAACCAAAATCCTACAACCCTGATTAGATATTGTACCTTGCAAGTGAAGCAAACTTGCATAGGTCGAGCCTTCAATCCCATTGGAACTAATCAAGCTCCTAGTAGGCGGCTCAAATCTCCTAGTGGGTTCCTCATTTCCCTTATCATTCTACTCCACAACCTCCACCTGGGCAACTTGCCAAGGTCGTCCATTCTTGAGTGGACATTCAGCAATGTGATGCCCTAATTGGCGACAATAAAAACAACCACCATTTTGTCACAGTTTCTCTCTATCTGCCGTGCCAAGTGGTCTTTGTTGAATGACATCAATCTCCATTAGTGTTGGCTCTTCCACTTGTGTGTAGTATATTGGTAGGCTCTATGGAGGTCAAGGTCAAGACCAAGTTGTTGCCACCAAGTAATCAAAATGTTCGGCCAACTGCATGGCTTCCTCCAAGTGTTGTGGCTCTTGCATGGTTACCTTTAATTTGGTTCTCACCTTCAAGCCCCTAACAAATTGATCCAAAGCTTCACCTTCCAATATATTTGGAATTTGCATGATAGTGTTTTGGAACTGCGTGATATAACTTCTTATAGAGCCAATTTGTTTCAACTCTGCCAACTTATCCCATGCAGCTCGTGTGGCATTTAGAGCTTGGAACCGGCTAATTATTGCGCTCTTGAATTCTACCCATGTCAAGATTGGTGCAACAATTTGTCATTCAGCTTGCTCCACTCAGAATCTCCACCATAGCTTTGCTACTCCATCCAATTGGCTAGAAGTCAAGAGAATCTGTTTCCGCTCGTCTTGTAGATTGGTAGCTTCAAAATAACATTCACAATCAAACACAAAATTCTCCATTGCACCCAGAAAATTCTTGCCTTCAAATACCTTGGGTTTAGGGAATCTGATCCAATCTTCTCCTTCTCAAATCGGTACTCTCTCCACCTGCTCTTGTTGTCGAAGATCTCGTTCATCCAACAATCCAATAAGGTGCTTGATTTGTTGCTGCATAGCAAGGATAACATCGGGTATTGCTGCCATGGTTGCTACTCTATCACACCACTCCCAATCTATCTAATTTATTAACATATAGAAATAGCACATCCACCATTCTCCATAAGTTACAACCGGAAGCACCAAGGGTTCCTTAGACATGGTGATCATATGTTGAAAATCTTGTCCAAAGTGCAAGGTGATGAATTGTGTGCAATGATGTTTGGGTAGTATTTGGCTTCAAGAGAGGAGGATTGCACTCATATGTAACCTTTCTAGACTTAAGATGTTGAGAACAAATGATGAACTTATCTAGAGAGTTCATTCATGTTATCATTTATGCTCACAAGAGCAAAGGAAGATTTTAGTTTTGCATGTTGGTAGTTTGGTGAACATTATGTGGTATACAAGTCATTGCTACATCTAGTAGAGGGACTCAATAGAGCAGCTAGGATGGTCACATTATAAGAGGCAAAAGTATTGTTATGTATGTACCATAACCCAAAGTTAGAGATTTTATGGAGTATGGTGATACACTTTGAGGTTATTATTTTGATTTATAATACAAGCATAGAGTTAGAGCATCTACTCATGTTTATATGAGATGAGAGTTTCCTACCTCAAAGAGTACACATAAAGGTGCATCTCAGGGCCCTGCTTGATGGAGAGGATGGATACATGATAACTAGAGAAGTTTCATACATAGACCTTATAGTGCATTTACCATCTTAGGTCTATCACTTAGAGATATCTTGATTGTTGATAATGCATTCTTTCCATATTGTAAGAACCATCTACATGGTGCTATCCATCTTGCTTCATTTACTCCTTATTTGAAAAGACTAGGAAATTCACACACTCATCAGGAGACCTCTTGAGAGCTCTCCTAGATAGATTTTGAGCAAACATGCCATTATTGATTTCCTTACCAAGGAATGGAGTTTGAGTTGGCTTAGGGAATCTAATGTAGATCTATATGAGAGTTAGGCAACATCCTTTCAAGATCACTCTATGTGCTAGGAAGAGTGAGAATGTATGTGGAGATATAGTCTAGTGTGGATCCATTGATCCGTCATAGACACCTTGATGGTGTACAAGAGTGCATTAGAGTAGAGTGCCATTTGGAGGATACCTCCCATATTACTACTTCTTAATCATATCATATGGTGTTATCATCACTTGTATATTTCAACACCACCTTTGTATATATATATATATATCACCATATGGCATATTTGGTAACATTATTAAAGTGCTAGTAAGAATAAGTTAGTGAGAAAACTTATGAATATGTTAGTGTTTGTGTAAATATATTTGAGAGAGTACTCTTTGAGGCAAAAGATCAACATTGCAGTGCTAACAATAACATGATCACCTTGGAGCACAAGGTTGCAAGTTTATGAATGTGATTGAAATGGTTTGTTAGCAAGTTGTAAACTTGGACCAAAAGATGATGAATGCCGGAGATACTCCTTTCATGTGCAAGCTTGAGCATACATGCATCAATGGGTGTTACAATACCCACCTTTTGTAAAAATTTAATTTTGTCTTACTTTCTCTCTCTGTGGTAAAGCTAAGGTGGAATATTTGTATGTTCAAGGGGAACAAACATCTTTAGGTATTCTTTGGATTTACCTTTGTTCATGCCATGGGATAAAGAAGAAAACCACAAAGATATGCATAATATGAAAGAATGGGTACAAAGAAGCCAAGTCCAAAGGAAGGTCTATGAGCCGGCCTGTCTCTCACTCAGGATGAACCTCTGATGGCTATTATGGTAGCGCACCCCCAACTAAGAAGGCAAGGAACCCCAACTCCATCATACTCCTCCAAAGCTAACACTCCAAGACTCAAGACATTGCTCACTAGAGAACTCAATGAGAGAGAGATAGTTGCAAATGAAAGGATGATGAGTACCTCCTCACCCCTTGTTTATATACTTGTGAAATAGTTATGTACCAAAGTTACTAATTATTGTAGTAACTCAAGTTACTAGAATAAAAGTCAAGTAAAGTCAAAAAGTAGAAAGGAATATCCATTCACATGGGCATATTCCCCTAAGCATGTGGTCTTATCTTGACCCAACCACTAAGTCAAGGATTCCTTCACATGGGCTATCCTTGGACTAAAGAAGAATCCAAAACAAAAAGACTTGCGGGCCCAAGAGTTCTCAACTCTTTCCTCAAAGCCAAACACCTAGGAATAATACCAAGTCAACACACTAAAATCTAAAATAGTGGTGCTCATCTTTTCTACTTTCTCTAAAGTAAGATCCCCTCTATCTTAGCTATGACTAACTTTAGCTAACCATGACTAATATAGAACCATCCTTTATCTCTATATATATATAATATCTCTTAAGTACTTGTAATACCAAGCTAAATATCACAATACCACACACATGCACAAATGGGTGTTACATTTACCCCCGGACTAAGTTTTCACTTTGTCCTCAAAGTGAAGGTCTCTCTACCTTCTATGATACATCTCCAACTTATCATGGTTAATCCTATCAAAGTGTCTTCCTCCCAACTCCTTGAGATCATAGGTGTAATTGCCCTACACCTTCTCCACTATGAAAGGTCCAAAGTACTTAGGCAAAAACTTCTTTTGCACTCTCTTGAATCAAATGGAATCAAACAACATTACCCAATCGCCTTCTTTGAAAGGCTCCACCTTCTTCTTGCCTTGCCTCTTGTCATAGCTCTCCTTTTGTTTCCTTTGGGCTTGCTCCACTCGAACCATAGTAACTGCTCTTGCCTCTTCCAACTCCATGAGTTGATCCTTCCTTGACTCCTCTGCATCACCTCCTTGTGCTTTCTTCAATCTCCTATGAATGCTTTGGAAGGTAGGAAGATCAAAGTGAATAGGTAAGGTAGACTCAATACCATACACCAATTGAAATGGAGAATATCTGGTGGAAGTCTTCATGGTTGTCCTATACTCCCACAAAACTGCATGAATCCTCTTGTCCCAATGATGTTTAGCCCCCTCCATTTCTGCATCTTTGGCCAACATCATGCACAAGGTCTGATTGGTTCTCTCTGCCAAGCCATTAAAATTTGGCTTATAGGATGTAGTTACTCTATGTGTGATAGAGAAATGTCATAGCATGACTGTAGTGATGCTTCTTGTAAACTCTCCACCTCTATCAAAAACCAACTCCAAAGGGCATCCAAACCTAGTGATAATGCGTTCATAAAGAAATCTACCCACTTCATCTTCATTCTTGTCCCTCAATGGTCTAGCCTCAACCCACTTGGTAAGGTAATCAGTAACTACCACAATGTACCAATTGTTCCTTGGGGTTCTATTGAGAGGACCTACAAAATCAATTTCCCACTTCTCAAAAGGTCCAAGCAATGGAATTGATCTAAGTGGTGGAGTGGATGTAGACTTTCAAGCAAAAGCTTGACAAACATGACAAGTTTTGCAATAATCAAGACAATCCTTGAAAATCCCTCTCCAATGGTAACCTGCATCTAGAATCTTGAAAGCAGTCACCTTTCCTGCAAAGTTTCCTCCACATACTAAACCTTCATGAAACTCCTTTATGAGTAGGATCTACTCTTCCTTACCCACTTCTCTTTGAAGTAGACCATCTGCTCCTTGGTGAAAAAGAATATCTTCCATCATTGTGTAAGGTCTAGATCTTGCTCCAAGGGCCTTCCTCTCCCTAACATGCATCCCTTCTGGATAGTTACCTCTTGTCACAAAATCCACAATCTCCTTGTACTCCATTGGAACCTCTTGAGTGATTGAGATTGTCATGAGCTCCTCATCTGGGAAGGAATCATCCACTCGCTCATCTCTATCATGACCATAGGCTCTAGATAACAAATCAACATTTGCATGTTTCTTTCCTGGCCTATCCTCAATGGTGTAGTCATACTCAGACAGAGTATCATCCACCTTGCTAGTCTGCCTTCAACATTAGGCTTGTTGAAGATGTACTTCAAAGCCTTGTGATCCGTGACAATGGTGGCTTTTCCTCCAATCAAGTAGTCTCTAAACTTCTTGAGACCAAAGATCACTGCCAACCCTTCTCTCTCCGTGATAGAGTAGTTCTTCTCTGCTGAAACCATCTGCCTACTAGCATAAGCTATTGGATGATCATGCCCATATTGGTCTAATTGACTAAGTGTGCATCCTATAGCTACATTAGAAGCATCAATGTAGAGGATGAAAGGCTTACTCCAATCAGGTTTAGCAAGAATTGGAGCTACAACAAGGGATTGCTTGAGCTCCTCAAAAGCTTTGAGAGCCTCCTTGTCCTCCAAAATCACCATGTAATCTACACACTTCTTCATGTACATGGTCAATGCATAAGCCTTGTTGGAAAATGAGAAGATGAACCTCCTATAGTATCCAACCATCCCCAAGAATTGGCGTAACTTTGTCAAGCTTGAAGGGAATGGAAGGTCTGAGATTTTCCTCACCTTCTCAGGATCAACTGCTATTCCATCCTTGGAGATGATGTGCCCCAAAAGTAGACCTTCTTCACATCCAAAAATACACTTCTCTGGGTTGAGTGATGCATTTGCCTCATCCAAGCGTTGCAAGACTTTGATTAGGTGCTCAAAGTGCTCTTCCTTGCTTCCATAGACACAAAAGTCATCAATGAAGTCTCTCATAAATTTCCCAATGAAAGGTTCAAATACCTTGTTCATGAACCGTTGGAATGTGGCTAGAGCATTGCAAAGCCCAAAAGGTATGACCTTGAAAGCTTAGTTCCCCAAGGTGTGGTGAATGTGGTGAGTTGTTGATGCTCTGGTGCAATCTTGATTTGGTTATATCCACTATAACCATCTCCAAAACTATACCTCTCATGACCTGCAACCTCCTCCAAGATCTCATCAATGAATGGAAATGGATAGTAGTCCTTCTTGGTAACAACATTGAGCTTCTTGTAATCCACAAATACCCAAAGCTTGTCATTCTTTTTCTGCACAATGACAATTGGTGACACCCATTCTAAATTCTCCATCTCAAAGATAAATCCGGCCTCCTTGAGATGATCAATCTCCTCCTTCACAACCAAAGATATTGGTGGGCTAATGCAACATTGCTTTTGGTGGATTGGTCTTGCATGTTACTCCACCTCTATCTTGTGCTCCTCCAAGGTGACTTCCTTCAAATCCTTGTAACTAAAAGCAAACACATGGATGAACTTGCGGAAAATCTCCTCAAATCTCACCTTCTCCTCCTTGGTAACATTTGGGCCATACTTGATGTAACCTTCTCTCTACCTCCTCAAGTGTCAATGGTGATTTATTTGGGTCTTTCAGAACCTCTAGCTTAGGTGAAAAATCCATAGCACACAAGGGATACACATCTGAATCCAATTTAGATTCATCCTCCTCTGTGGAAGTCTCCTCCTCCATGCTTGTGTCCACACCTGAAGCTCCTTCTTCAAAATCTGATTCCCAATAATCAGGAGATGGTGTATCTCAATGTGAAGTGTTGGTGGTGTAAGTCACAAGAACTATGACTGTACAATTTGATGGCCCAATCCTCAAGTACCCTTTGTGCCATCTATCCATTGTGCGTGCTGCTTTCAACCATGGCCTCCCAAGAAGTAAGTCATAGCTTGAATCCTTCAAGACTTGGAAAGTCATGAGATTTTGAACTCCCATAACTGAAACTACCGCTTTATCTATCACCCCTATTTGTGAAACTTGTTGCTTGTTTGCCATGCTCACCACAAATGTTGAAGGTCTTGAGGGTATCATTCCCAACTTCTTCATCAACCTTTCTCACATGGCATTTACTGCTGATCCTCCATCAACCAATGCATCCTTGATGTTATGACCATTCACTCTCACATCAATCTTGGAGGCATCTTCACAAGCCTCCCATGGTGCTGGCTTGGCATCCATCACCCCCATTGATACTGGAGCTTTTGCCTTCTTCTTCCTCTTGCTCCTTGTAAAACTCAAACCACCTCTAAGCTTCTTTCTCAAGGTAGGGTTCAAAGCAATCAATTGTCCCATTATGATGTTAGCCTTGTGACTACCAACATCCTCCAACACATTGTAGTTCCATTGTTGCTTTGGAATCAAGAAATCCTCCATCCCCAATTTCTTCCTTGGAGTCTTTGTTGTTGATGGTGTTGAGGCGCGAGTGCTCCTAGTAGACATAGGAGTATCCTTGCTTGGAGTAAATCCTTGAGAAGAGTGAACATCCTCTGCAAAATGAGCTCTCTTCTTCTCTTGTGCCAAAAGCTCCAAATTAAGACTCCTAGGCCCTCTCCCTACATTCTGATCCACCTCTCTGTTCTCCCATAGTTGCACCACATTGATCTTGAGATCTGCAAGTTGTTCTGTGATGGTTTGAAGTGGATCCTTTGGTGGAGTTGCAAGAATTGGAGCAACTACTACTTGTGGTGCAACCCTTGTCACCAAAGTATCAGAAGTTCCACCATACTTGTAGCTTTGAGGAGGATGCACAACCTCCTTCACCACCAAATCACTCTCATCCCCTTCCAAACTCTCCTCCATACAAATTGCAATCTTGATAGCTTCAACCTTGGAAGAAGGTTTCTCATATTTCACCTTGCTTCTAATTTGTGGTCTCAACCCTCTCACAAAATTCTTGGTGAGCATGGCCCCTATGCCAATCATTGTAGTCTCCACATCATCCCCACCCTTCCTCAACACTATGCAAAATCTGGACTCTAACTTTTCCATTCTTTCCACATAGACTCTCACTTTCTCTCCATCTCCTTGCTTGAGAAATGTAATCTCACTCATCAATCTCTCATAACTCTCATCTGGAAGAAAGTTCTCAATGAATGCTGAAGTCAAAGTCTCCCAAGACTCCTCTTCCCTATCTCTCCTCTCTCTCTTATGGTATTCTGACTCATACCATGTAAGTGTTGCATCCTCAAAGAAATCTAGTAATAATGAGGCCCACTCATTCTTCCTCCTCTCATTGTTTCCTATGCAAGCTCTCTTGAAGTCTCTCACAAAGGCCTCCACATCTTCTCCATCCTTGCCAAAGAAAACCAAAAGTTTCCCCATCTTAACTCCTCACTATCTTTCTCTTCTCTCAATTTTTCTTTTTCTCTTTTCTTTTCTCTCACTCTATAACTAATAGAGAATATACATGACTAACACCATCTGAGAGTAATCCACCCTAGGGAACACAAAAGGTTCAGGTTACTCCAAGATTTCTATAGCAACATCAAATCCTAGAGTGCATATTAATCGAACCCTCATGGATAGTTTATCCATAAGTTGAAAGATTATCTCCATCACTAATCTTGAGAACTAGTTAATGAAGATGGTAGTATTTCTGTAGCTGTACTAAGACTCTCTCCAAAATCTTTCACCAAAGTCTCCAAAAGTGATTTTACTCCACTACACTCATGTCCTTTTGGAAGCCCTTCAACTCCACAAACCTCACACAACTCCTTGGTCTTAGATCTTCTCCTTCCTAATCTTGGTGAAGAAGGTCCAACATGCAAACCAAAGTCAAGTAAGCCTCTCCTTTCCCTCAATCTCTTGCTCTCAAAGGTCAATGGACATGAACTTGCCTTATGTCCCTTCTCTCCACACAGAAAGCACTTAGACTCACTCTTTCCTCCAAGTGGTGTAGGTTTTTGGATCCTCTCAACACTCTCTTCAAATTCTATTGTAAACTCTCTTTTCCTGAAATCCATCCCAACAATCACCTCAAACCTTTGGGGAACCTTGCATAATCTCAATTTCCACTCTAGATGACCCTCCATGTTCCCAAGATAAATCTAAACACTCAAACATGCTTTTTGTTGATCTCAAATTCCTCATGCATGAGATCTCCACTCTATAGAATTGACCCTTCCTCACAATGTCACTCAAATCTCCCAACCAGTATGTCACAGTCCTCTGAAATTTTGCACACTTGATCACAACTCTATGGCGTTCCTGCTTGCAAAATTTCAGATCTTTTCATCAAGCCATTTGGCCTAGACACATTTCTATTCAACACACATATTTCAGATTTGGTCTGAAAACCATCCCCCTCACTTCAACAACTCATAACTCCCTGCACAAGAATGATCTCTCTCTAATTTTTGTGGCAGCAGGTAGGGTACAATGCACTAAATTTTTTTAAAACTTTTCAGGACAATTCACTTAACATTGAAGAAATGGAAGACTCTGTACAATTTTCCAGAGAGCATGCAATTGCGGGAGCACTTTACCCTATCAATTTTCAAAATTTCTAGCCCAATGTGCATAGTAGCTCTCACAATAATTTTAAGTGTGCTAACTGAAAGATAACCCAAGCTATCATATGTAGAAATTTCAAGTCCAGATCTCAAACTTGAGATTTTGCCCAAAATCACCTTAATCCCCAAAATCTGCAATCCACCTCACACAATCTCTCCAATTCCTCTCATGTGTACAAGATATACAAAATCACCTCAAAAACATCATAATGAACTACAGGGTATACAAATAGATCTTGGTTCACTAACATAAGTTAAGCCCTCTCCTCTCGTAATGTTCTCTCCAAGTGAGCTCTCATAGCCTCCTTCTGCCTAATGTAGAATTGAACACGGAACATTATCTTACTTTCTAGAGAGGTCCCGACAACAAAACCAAAAATGTGAGCCAGCCTGTCTCTCACTCAGGATGAACCTCTAGTGGCTATTATGGTAGCGCACCCTCGATTAAGAAGGCAAAGAACCCCAAATCCATCATACTCCTCCAAGGCTAACACTCCAAGACTCAAGACATTGCTCACTAGAGAACTCAATGAGAGAGAGATAGTTGCAAATGAAAGGATGATGAGTACCTCCTCACCCCTTGTTTATATACTTGTGAAATAGTTATGTACCAAAGTTACTAATTACCGTAGTAACTCAAGTTACTAGACTAAAAGTCAAGTAAAGTCAAAAAGTAGAAAGGAATATCCATTCACATGGGCATATTCCCCTAAGCATGTGGTCCTATCTTGACCCAACCACTAAGTCAAGGATTCCTTCACATGGGCTATCCTTGGACTAAAGAAGAATCCAAAACAAAAAGACTTGCGGGCCCAAGAGTTCTCAACTCTTTCCTCAAAGCCAAACACCTAAGAATAATACCAAGTCAACACACTAAAATCCAAAATAGTGGTGCTCATCTTTTCTACTTCCTCTAAAGTAAGATCCCCTCTATCTTAGCTATGAATAAATTTATCTAACCATGACTAATATAGAACCATCCTTTATCTCTCTATATATATAATATCTCTTAAGTACTTGTAATACCAAGCTAAATATCACAATACCACACACATGCACAAATGGGTGTTACAGGTCAGAGGCAAAGAAACCAAGTACAAGGATTCTTTGGAGCCAAAGATCTGTGGGAACAAAGACCATATGCTTATTTGAATACAATGGCCACCTAGGCAAAGAACTGTCACTCTTTGGGGGGCACCAATGACCATTGGTGCCCCCCAAAGAGTTCTCATGTGCAAAAAATGTCTACATAACCACTAAGAACAAATGGTTAAAAAATATTGGCTATATAATTGAGTGCCTACCAAGTAATTTCAGAAATTTCATTGATCAACTAGAAGAGTGCATAACCACCTTACATTGTTTGTAGTTATACATTCTTTGGAGATAGTCATCCTTTTTACAAACACCTGACCTTTTTTCTCATGAATTAGGAGCTTAGTTTGCTTGCAATTGTGCAAGAAATACTAAGTACAAAGGAGAAAGCACCAAGGGATCTTTGGGAGAACTCCTACAAGTGGACTGAAGAGCACTAAAAGAATATGCTTGGATTAGATGCAACTATCATTGGAAGTATCACCCTTGATACCAAATTTGATGATGTAGGTGAAGAAGTAAACAAGAAGATAACCAAGTTTTTTAATAAGAATAAATCCATCAATAGCAGTAGAAGGTCACCAATTACAAGAATCTAGCCCAAAAGGTGGTTGTAGAAGCACTTATGAAGTTATTAAAACCAAACAGAAAAACTTAACTTACCATCAACTAAGCTATTTTCTTTGAGCATGTTATCATGGAGAGGTAGTTAATTGGGCAAATATGTTTTACTTGCAAGCATACGAGATGATAAAGGAGATAGAAAAAGATGGTGGAGCAACTTACTTGGTCCCCTTTGCCACACATTTCTACATGAGGCTCATTTTATTGAGCAAGGAGTAGTGTAATACCATTAGCTAAACAAATTATCTAGAGGTGGAAATTGGCTTGGTAATATCTTTAGAGATGTTACATATAATGGTCTAAATAGATCAAATAAAGGTGTCACCAAAAGAGTACTTCCGGTAAAAGGGCAAGGTCAAAAATACCCTAAAAACTTTTGAGCTAATTTTGGAGGTCTAAATGAATGAATAAGGTGTCAAAAAATGGACAATTTCTCTCCCACTAAGTGAATATACATTGCCTTCTCCCCCTTGTCTGTCTCATTGAGAGCTTTCCAATTGTACCTCACCCATGCTATTATGAGCTTTTTATAAGAATATTCTCCAAAGATTCCATTTGGTCAGACTTGTTTGACCAACTAAATAGGACAAGGATTGACATGCCACCAATCCATGCAGCTAATCTGAGAGTGGAGCTTGCTAACATGTCACCAATACATATATTTGATCAAGGGTAACTCCCTTTGAGTGGATTCTCTTTGTTATATAATAAAGACAAGGTGCTCTCTTGGAGCATCATTGTATTGATGAATGAAATTTAGTGTTTCTCTTGTGTTCTCTTGAAGTTTCTCTTGTCCTTGAAACATTACAAGGAGAAAAGAAAATTCCGAGCTACTTCCACTTGGAGGGCAATTTCACATCCCAACCAAGAGGAAGAGCTTCTACCCAAACACATGAAGATACGGATGAGGAATTTTCAAAGTCTAGGAAATTTGTAGAGGTAAGGGAGGTTGGGGTTGCAATGGTGAAGAAGAAGATATTAGCATCAATAAAATCTCAAAAATCTGCAAAGAAGGTGAGGAAAAATTGTCAGGTAGACATTTCTTTAGAGGAGGATGAATCCAAAAGTAAGAGAGGAGTAGAGGAAGAGAAGCTTACTTTGCAAGATCCAAAAACAGATTTGGATGGGAGAGTCTAAAGGTGACCGTGTAGGAAAAATGAAGGATGGGAAGACCACATCAAACCATACAAGGGAGAGACAAAAGAGGTAACATGAGGCTAAGCCCCAATAGAGTCTATATGAGAAATCTGCCCTACCATACATAAGATATCAGAGCTATACAAGTCGTATTGTGAGCCGGTCTGTCTCTCACTCAAGAAGAACCTCTGATGGCTATTATGGTTGCGCGCCATGGACTAAGAAGGCAAGGAACCCCAACTCCATCATACTCCTCCAAGGCTAACACTCCAAGACTCAAGACATTGCTCACTAGAGAACTCAATGAGAGAGAGTTAGTTGCAAATCAAAGGATGATGAGTACCTCCTCACCCCTTGTTTATATACTTGTAAAATAGTTACACAACAAAGTTACTAATTACCATAGTAACTCAAGTTACTATACTAAAAGTCAAGTAAAGTCAAAAAGTAGAAAGGAATATCCATTTACATGGGCATATTCCACTAGCATGTGATCTTATCTTGACCCAACCACTAAGTCAAGGATTCTTTCACATGGACTATCCTTGGACTATAGAAGAATCCAAAAAAAAGGCTTGCGGGCCCAAGAGTTCTCAACTCTTTCCTCAAAGCTAAACACCTAAGAATAATACCAAGTCAACACACTAGAATCCAAAATAGTGGTGCTCATCTTTTCTACTTCCTCTAAAGTAAGGTCCCCTCTATCTTAGCTATGATTAACTTTAGCTAATCATGACTAATGTAGATCCATCCTTTATCTCTATGTAAATAATCTCTCAAGTACTTGTAATACCAAGCTAAATATCACAATACCACACACATGCACAAACGGTGGTGTTACATTAACCCCCGGACTAAGGTTTCACTTTGTCCTCAAAGTGAAGGTCTTTCTACCTTCTATGATACATCTCCAACTTATCATGGTTAATCCTATCAAAGTGTCTTCCTCCCAACTCCTTGAGATCATAGGTGTAATTGCACCACACCATCTCCACTATGAAAGGTCCAAAGTACTTAGGTAACAACTTCTTTTGCACTCTCTTGAATCGAATGGAATCAAACAACATTATCCAATCACCTTCTTTGAAAGGCTCTACCTTCTTCTTGCCTTACCTCTTGTCATAGCTCTCCTTTGGGCTTGCTCCACTCGAACCATAGCAATTGCTCTTGCCTCTTCCAATTCTATGAGTTGATCCTTCCTTGACTTCTCTACATCACCTCCTTGTGCTTTCTTCAATCTCCTATGAATGCTTTGGAAGGTAGGAAGATCAAAGTGAATAGGTAAGGTAGACTCAATACCATATACCAATTGAAATGGAGAATATATGGTGGAAGTCTGCAAGGTTGTCCTATACTCCCACAAAACTGCATGAATCCTCTTGTCCCAATGATGTTTAGCCCCCTCCATTTCTACATCTTTGGCCAACATCATGCACAAGGTCTGATTGGTTCTTTGTACCAAGCCATTAAAATTTGACTTATAAGATGTAGTTACTCTATATGTGATAGAGAAATTTCATAGCATGGCTGTGGTGATGCTTCCTATAAACTCTCCTCCTCTATCAAAAACTAACTCCGAAGGGCATCCAAACCTAGTGATAATGCATTCATTAAGAAATCTACCAAGTTGATCTTCATTCTTGTCCCTCAATGGGCTAGCTTCAACCAACTTGGTAAGATAATCACTAACTACCACAATATACCAATTATTCCTTGGGGTTCTATTGAGAGGACCTACAAAATCAATTCCTCACTTCTCAAAAGGTCCTAACAATAGAATTGATCTAAGTGGTGGTGTGGAAATAGAATTTCTAATAAAAGCTTGACAAACATGACAGTTTTGCAATAATCAAGACAATCCTTGAAAATCCCTCTCCAATGGTAACTTGCATCTAGAATCTTGAAAGCAATCACCTTTCTTGCAAAGTGTCCTCCACACACTAAACCTTCATGAAACTCCTTTATAAGTAGGATAGATTCTTCCTTACTCACTGCTCTTTGAAGTAGACCATTTGCTCCTTGGTGAAAAAGAATATCCTCCACCATTGAGTAAGGTCTAGATCTTGTTGCAAGGGTCTTCCTCTCCCTAGCATGCATCATTTTTGGGTAGTTACCTCTTGTCACAAAATCCATTATCTCCTTGTACTCCATTGGAACCTCTTGATTGATTGAGATTGTCATGAGCTTCTCATCCGGGAAGGAATCATCCATTGGCTCATCTCCATCATGATCATAGGCTGTAGATAACAAATCAGCATTTGCATGTTTCTTTCTTGGCCTATCCTCAATGGTGTAGTCATACTCAGACAAGAGTATTATCCACCTTGCTAGTTTCCCTTCACATTAGGCTTGTTGAAGATGTACTTCAAAGCCTTGTGATTTGTGACAATGGTGGCTTTTCCTCCAATCAAATAGTGTCTAAACTTCTTGAGACCAAAGATCACTGCCAACTCTTCTCTCTTTGTGACAAAGTAGTTATTTTTTGTTGAAACCATCTGCCTACTAGCATAAGCTATTGGATGATCATGCCCATCTTGGTCTAATTGACTAAGAGGACATCCTATATCTACATTAGAAGCATCAATGTAGAGGATGAAAGGCTTACTCCAATCAGGTTTAGCAAGAATTGGAGCTACAACAAGGGATTGCTTGAGCTCCTCAAAAGCTTTTAGAGCCTCCTTGTCTTCCAAAATCACCATGTAATCTACACCCTTCTTCATGTAGATGGTCAATGCATAAGCCTTGTTGGAAAATGAGAAGATGAACCTCCTATAGTATCCAACCATCCCCTTGAATTGGTGTAACTTTGTCAAGCTTGAAGGGAATGGAAGGTCTAAGATTTCCCTCACCTTCTGAGGATCAATTGCTATTCCATCCTTGGAGATGATGTGCCCCACAAGAAGACCTTCTTCACATCCAAAAATGCACTTCTCTGGGTTGAGTGATGCATTTGCCGCATCCAAGCATTGCAAGACCTTGATTAGGTGCTCAAAGTGCTCCTCTTTGCTCCCATAGACACAAAAGTCATCAATGAAGTCTCCCACAAATTTCCCAATGAAAGGTTCAAATACCTTGTTCATGAACCGTTGGAATGAGGCGAGAGCATTGCAAAGCCCAAAAGGCATGACCTTGAAAGCGTTAGTTCCCCAAGGTGTGGTGAATGTGGTGAGTTGTTGATGCTCTGGTGCAATCTTGATTTGGTTATATCTACTATAACCATCTCTAAAAGTGTACCTCTCATGACTTGCAACCTCCTCCAAGATCTCATCATTGAATGGAAATGGGTAGTAGTCATTCTTGGTAATAGCATTGAGCTTCTTGTAATCCACACATACCCGAAGCTTGCCATTCTTTTTCTTCACAATGACAATTGGAGACACCCATTCTAAATTCTCCATCTCAAAGATAAATCCGGCCTCCTTGAGATGATCAATCTCCTCCTTCACAACCAAAGATATTGGTGGGCTATTGCAACATTGCTTTTGGTGGATTGGTCTTGCATGTTACTCCACCTCTATCTTGTGCTCCTCCAAGGTGACTTCCTTCAAATCCTTGTAACTAAAAGCAAACACATGGATGAACTTGCGGAAAATCTCCTCGAATCTCACCTTCTCCTCCTTGGTAACATTTGGGCCATACTTGATGTAACCTTCTCTCTACCTCCTCAAGTGTCAATGGTGATTTATTTGGGTCCTTCAGAACCTCTAGCTTAGGTGAAAAATCCATAGCACACAAGGGATACACATCTGAATCCAATTTAGATTCATCCTCCTCTGTGGAAGTCTCCTCCTCCATGCTTGTGTCCACACCTGAAGCTCCTTCTTCAAAATCTGATTCCCAATAATCAGGAGATGGTGTATCTCAATGTGAAGTGTTGGTGGTGTAAGTCACAAGAACTATGACTGTACAATTTGATGGCCCAATCCTCAAGTACCCTTTGTGCCATCTATCCATTGTGCGTGCTGCTTTCAACCATGGCCTCCCAAGAAGTAAGTCATAGCTTGAATCCTTCAAGACTTGAAAAGTCATGAGATTTTGAACTCTCATAACTAAAACTACCACCTTATCCATCACCCCTACTGGTCAAACTTGTTGCTTGTTTGCCATGCTCACCACAAATGTTGAAGGTCTTGAGGGTATCATACCCAACTTCTTCATCAACCTTTTTGATATGGCATTCACTGCTTATCCTCCATCAACCAATGCATCCTTGATGTTGTGACCATTCACTCTCACATCAATCTTGGAGGCATATTCACAAGCATCCCATGATGCTGGCTTGGCATCCACCACCCCCATTGATACTGGAGCTTTTGCCTTCTTCTTCCTCTTGCTCCTTGTAGAACTCAAACCACCTCTAAGCTCCTTTCTCAAGGTAGGGTTCAAAGCAATCAATTGGCCCACTGCAATGTTAGCCTTGTGACTACCAACATCCTCCAACATATTGTAGTTCCATTGTTGTTTTGAAATCAAGAAATCCTCCATCCTCAACTTCTTCCTTGGAGTCTTTGTTGTTGATGGTGTTGAGGTGCGAGTTCTCCTAGTAGACATAGGAGTATCCTTGCTTGGACTAAATCCTTGAGAAGAGTGAACATCCTCTGCAAAATGAGCTCTCGTCTTCTCTTGTGCCAAAAGCTCCAAATTAAGACCCTTGGAGTTTGAGCACTCTCCCGTCTCATACTTGGTCTCAACCACATCTATGGATGCCATCACCTTACCTTTGTTTGGATTAGGAGCCACTTGGGTTTCACTACCTCCCTCTTTCCCTCTATTGGCTCCCTCATAACCCCTTCCTCCATGGTAAGTGGAATTTGGGCAATTCCTTTGGATATGGTCTCTTCGTCCACAATCAAAAAAATTTCTATCATTGAAATTGTTGGCTGGTTGGCCTCCTCTATATGGATAGTTTCCATAACTCCTAGGCCCTCTCCCTACATTCTGATCCACCTCTCTCTTCTCCCATAGTTGCACCACATTGATCTTGAGATCTGCAAGTTGTTCTATGATGGTTTGAAGTGGATCCTTTGGTGGAGGTGCAAGAACTAGAGCATCTACTACATGTGGTGCAACCCTTGCCACCAAAGTATTAGAAATTCCACCATACTTGTAGCTTTGAGGAGGATGCACAACCTCCTTCACCACCAAATCACTCTCATCCCCTTCCAAACTCTCCTCCATACGAATTGCAATCTTGATAGCGTCAACCTTGGAAGAAGGTTTCTCATATCTCACCTTGCTTCTAATTTGGGGTCTCAACTTGTTGCTCAAGAATGATCTCTCTCTAATTTTTGTATCAACAAGTAGATACAATGTAATGAATTTCTTGAAAAGTTTTAGAACATTCCACTAAAAATTGAAGAAAAGGCACTCTGTACAATTTTCCAGAGAGCATGCAATTACGGGAGCAATTTAGCCTATCAACTTTCAAAAATTTAGCCCAATGCACATTATAGCTCTCACAATAATTCCAAGTGTGCTAAATGAAAGACAACCCAAGCTATTATGTGTAGAGATTTGAAGTCCAGATCTCAAACTTGAGATTTTGCCCAAAATCACCTTTATCCCCAAAATCTGCAATCCACCTCACACAATCTCTCCAAATCCTCTCATGTGTACAAGATGTACAAAATCACTTCAAAGACATCATAATGAACTATAGGGTAAACAAATGTATCTTAGTTGTCTAACATAAGTTCAGCCCTTTCCTCTCCTAATGTTATCTCCAAGTGAGCTCTCATAGCCTCCTTCTACCTAATCTAGAATTAAACACGAAACATTATCGTGCCTTCTAGAGATTTCCTGGCAATGGAACCAAAAATATGAGTCGGCTTGTCTCTCACTCAAGATGAACCTCTGATGGCTATTATGGGAGCGCACCATGGACTAAAAAGGCAAGGAACCCCAACTCTATCATACTCCTCCAAGGCTAACACTCCAAGACTCAAGACATTGCTCACTAGAGAACTCAATGAGAGAGAGTTAGTTGCAAATCAAAGGATGATGATTACCTCCTCACCCTTTGTTTATATTCTTATAAAATAGTAACGTACCAAAGTTATTAATTACCGTAGTAACTCAAGTTACTAGACTAAAAGTCAAGTAAAGTCAAAAAGTAGAAAGGAATATCCATTCACATGGGCATATTCCACTAGCATGTGATCTTATCTTGACCCAACCACTAAGTCAAGGATTCTTTCACATGGGCTACCCTTGGACTATAGAAGAATCCAAAAAAAAAGGCTTGTGGGCCCAAGAGTTCTCAACTCTTTCCTCAAAGCCAAACACCTAGGAATAATACCAAGTCAACACACTAGAATCCAAAATAGTAGTGCTCATCTTTTCCACTTCCTCTAAAGTAAGGTCCCCTCTATCTTAGCTATGACTAACTCTAACTCTAGTTACTCTATGTGTGATAGAGAAATGTCGTACCATGATTGTAGTGATGCTTCTTGTAAACTCTCCTCCTCTATCAAAAACTAACTCCGAAGGGCATCCAAACCTAGTGATAATGCATTCATTAAGAAATCTACCAAGCTCATCTTCATTCTTGTCCCTCAATAGTCAAGCTTCAACCCACTTGGTAAGATAATCAATAACTACCACAATATACCAATTGTTCTTTGGGGTTCTATTGAGGGGACCTACAAAATCAATTCCTCACTTCTCAAAAGGTCCTAACAATGGAATTGATCTAAGAGGTGGAGTGGAAGTAGACTTTCTAGCAAAGCTTGACAAACATGACAAGTTTTGCAATAATCAAGACAATTCTTAAAAATTCCTCTCCAATGATAACTTGCATCTAGAATCTTGAAAGCAATCACCTTTCCTACAAAGTGTCCTCCACACACTAAACCTTCATGAAACTCCCTTATAAGTGCTGCATCCTCAAAGAAATCTGGTAATAATGAGGCCCACTCATTCTTCCTCCTCTCATTGTTTCCTATGCAAGCTCTCTTGAAGTCTCTCACAAAGGCCTCCACATCTTCTCCATCCTTGCCAAAGAAAACCGGAAGTTTCCCCATCTTAACTCCTCACTATCTTTCTTTCTCTCAATTTTTTTCTCTTTTTTCTTTTCTTTTCTCTCACTCTATAACTAATAGAGTATGTACATGACTAACACATTTTGAGAGTAATCCACCCTAGGTAACACAAGAGGCTCAGGTTACTCCAAGATTTCTATAGCAACATCAAATCCTAGAGTGCATATTAATCAACCCTCATGGATAGTTTATCCATAGGTTGAAAGATTATCTCCATCACTAATCTTGAGAACTAGTTGATGAAGGTGGTAGTATTTCTGTAGCTGTACTAAGACTCTCTCCAAGATCCTTCACCAAAGTCTCCAAAAGTGATTTTACTCCACTACACTCATGTCCTTTTGGAAGTCCTTCAACTCCACAAACCTCACACAACTCCTTGGTCTTAGATCTTCTCCCTCCCAATCTTGGTGAAGAAGGTCCAACATGCAAACCCAAGTCAAGTAAGCCTCTCCTTTCCCTCAATCTCTTGCTCTTAGAGGTCAATGGACATGAACTTGCCTTATGTCCCTTCTTCCCATACAGAAAGCACTTAGACTCACTCTTTCCTCCAAATGGTGTAGGTTTTTGGATCCTCTCAACACTCTCTTCAAATTCTATTGTAAACTCTCTTTTCTTGAAATCCACCCCAACAATCACCTCAAAACCTTGGGGAACCTTGCATAGTCTCAATTTCCACTCTTGATGACCCTCCATGTTCCCAAGATGAATCTTAATACTCAAACATGCTTTTTGTTGCTCTCCAACTCCTCATGCATGAGATCTCCACTCTACATAATTTCCCTTCCTCACAATGTCACTCAAATCTCCCAACTGGTATGTCACAATCCTTTGAAATTTTTCACACTTGATCAAGACTCTAGGGTGTCACTCCCTGCAAAATTTCAAATCTTTTCATAGAGCCATTTGGCCTAGACACATTTCTATTCAGCACACATATTTCAGATTTGGTCTGAAAACCACCCCTTTCACTTCAAAAACTCATAACTCCCTACGCGAGAATGATATCTCTCTAATTTTTGTGGCAGCAAGTAGGATACAAGGCATTGCATTTTCTTGGAATTTTTGTAGGACCATTCACTAAAAATTGAAGAAATGGCAGACTCTGTAAAATTTTCCAGAGAGCGTGTAGTTACGGGAGCAATTTAGCCTATCAATTTTCAAAAATTCTATCCCAGTGCCCATAGTAGCTCTCACAATAATTTCAAGTATGATTACTAAAAGATAACCCAAGATGTCATGTGTAGAAATTTCAAGTTCAGATCTCAAACTTTAGATTTTGCTCAAAATCACCTTAATCCCCAAAATCTGCAATCCACCTCACACAATCTCTCCAAATCCTCTCATGTGTACAAGATGTACAAAATCACTTCAAAAACATCATAATGAACTACAGGGTATACAAATGGATCTTGATGCTCTAACATAAGTTCAGCTCTCTCCTCTCCTAATGTTCTTTCAAAGTGAGCTCTCATAGCCTCCTTTTGCCTAATGTAGAATTGAACGCCGAATATTATCTTGCCTTCTAGAGATGTCCTGGCAACGGAACCAAAAATGTGAGCCGGCCTGTCTCTCACTCAGGATGAAACTTTGATGGCTATTATGGTAGCACACCATGGACTAAGAAGGCAAAGAACCCCAACTCAAACGTACTCCTCCTAGGCTAACACTCCAAGACTCAAGACATTGCTCACTAGAGAACTCAATGAGAGAGAGTTAGTTGTAAATCAAAGGATGATGAGTACCTCTTCACCCCTTGTTTATATACTTATGAAATAGTTACACACCAAATTTACTAATTACCGTAGTAACTCAAGTTATTAGACTAAAAGTCAAGTAAAGTCAAAAAGTAGAATGGAATATCCATTCACATGGGCATATTCCACTAGCATGTGATCTTATCTAACCACTAAGTCCCAACCACTAAGTCAAGGATTCTTTCACATGGGCTATCCTTGGACTATAGAAGAATCCAAAACAAAAAGGCTTGCGGGCCCAAGAGTTCTCACTCTTTCCTCAAAGCCAAACACCTAAGAATAATACCAAGTCAACACACTAGAGTCCAAAATAGTGGTGCTCATTTTTTCCACTTCCTCTAAAGTAAGGTCCCCTCTATCTTAGCTTTGACTAACTCTAGCTAATCATGACTAATGTAGACCCATCCTTTGTCTCTATATAAATAATATCTCTTAAGTACTTATAATACCAAGCTAAATATCACAATACCACACACATGCACAAATGGGTATTACAGATCAATCTATGCATTTTCAAGTGATTGGTTGTATGGATTACAATATTGTACTCTTTTAAGGCTTTGATTCAAATAGGTAGTTGAAGCTTTATAAGAGCTATGTGTTTTAGTATTGTAAGTTTTGAGTGGGAGTAGAGCATAGAAGCTAGGGCATCTAGAGTGATAGTCAAGAGTGGGAGTTAGGGCATCTAAGGGTGAGGTGACTAAGAGATTTTTGTGCTCTTGATCTACCTCTCCCAAACCCTTTCCTCATAAGGCTTCAGATTTTGCATCGTTTTCACTTTTGGGCTGGATGATAGTTCATTTTGGTCTTGCATTCGTGGCATTGGTGATGGTGAATTCAAATTATTTTATCCTTCCTCTGTTTACTTATGGTCAAGTTTGAGATTCATCATTTATATCTTTTTGTAGATGAAGATGCACTAAAGTCTTGCTCAAGGCTTTGGAGGTTGAGTTTGGAGGTCTATACATTAAAAGGAGGAGTTGCCAAGTGTTCAAAGTACAAGGAATTGACTCCCACTAATTTAGGACTAGAGTTCTGCAAGTTTGTGGATGTTTCTAAGGTGCATTTGAAATGAGAAGATAATGATTAGAAAGAAAAGCAAACATGCTACAATCTGAACACCAAAAATGTGATATTTGAGTGAGTAACGCTTGATATATGATCCATGGAAGTAAAGGGAGGAGGGGGAGGGAGGGAGAGAGGGGTTCTATTTTGTACCTTGGGAGATTTGGGAGTTCCATGATATTTTGTATGATTGGGTTGAAGAATAAAAAAAAATTTGGTTGTCCTATATCCAAGGAATGCTACATGTAATTTGGGTGATTTGGGTGAATTTGAGCTTGATGGGATTGATGGAAGTCAACCAACTTGAAATCAAGGTGTTTGCATGGAGGTTATAATCAAGTTTGGGGTTTCTATCACATCTTAAATTCTAGTTTGTCTTAGCTTGTAAAATTTTCTAGCACTATTTTTGGCTAGTTCTTCTACTTTTATTGAAGCTTTCCTTTGAATTATTCAAATAGAGAATTTAGAATCTTGGATCAAGTATATCTAAGACTATAGAGCTCAAAATTTGGCCCAGCTTAGGAATTGATCTACATGTAAGGATTGGGTTTGCACTCAAATGTCAAACTTCACAAAGGAATAGACAAAGATACAACCAAGTTCTATGTTAAATTTTCTTGAATTAAGGTTTACAAGTAATGTGATATCAAACTTCAATTGAATCATATATACCAATAACTTGTTCAATCGCACTTGAAATTGTTTGCAAGTTTTCCTATTTAGATCATGGTTGAGTGATTTAGTTTGCTATAATTTTTCTTATACTTATCTAATTTTTTGAGTCAAAACCATAGCAAAATTTTACCAAGAACTAAGAGCAGAGCATTGATTAGGTTTTGAAATTAGGGTTCAAACTACAAAATTAAGCTAAGTTTGAGAGACTATCACAAAATTTGTAGTAGTCCAATTAGGGCTTGTTCTATATTATTGGAAAGCTTATCTTGCAAGCTTTTTTTATCTAGTTCTAGAACATTTAACCAAATCTATAGAGAAGAAGTTGTCTTAGTTTGAGTCTTGTTAAAATCTCCCTAGCAAAGGTGTAGAATTTCTCTATTTGGACTATAGGTTGGGAGCAGATATTGAGGTACAGATTGAGAGAAACTTTTGGACAAAGCAAAGAGTCTTTGAAGCATATTTTTACCAAAGATATAGAGAGTTACTATTAAGTTGCTTGTGCTTGGATCCTCTTCATGCTCTACACGCTTGATTGTATGTCCAATTGGATTAGTATGCATACATTACGCTTAGGTTTCCTTTCATTAAGAGTGTTTTGTATTTCTCCTTGTCAATGCTAGAAGTAATGACCATCAAACTAAGAGTAAATGTTTTGATGGTAATTGTAAAAGACCAAAGAGAGAGTAGGAGAATAGAATATTAGAGTGAAAGATCACACTAGGACTCTTGAATGAGTGAAACTCCAAATGTCTAGCATGAGTTTAGGCTTTGTTATTTATAGAAAACATACAAGGCTCTTGAATAACTTCTTAAGAAGCTTCCTAAAACCTTTTTCTTAGAGTGTATGCCAAGCTAACCAAGAAGCTTCTTTCTAGAAATAGTCTACTTGGTGTGCAAACTAAGCTAGTCAAGAAGCTTCCCAAGAGCTTCCTTCTAGAAAAAATCTGCTTTGCTTGCAAGGTAAGCTAGCCAAGAAGCTTCCCAAGAAGCTTCCTCTTTGGCATACATATTATCCAATACTTGGAAGGTACCAAGTAGCTTCCTAGATCCTTCTAGGATATTCTTATAATTCTTTGCTAATTTGGCCTACTTGTTACTTTGTTAGTCTTGACTAACTCATTGTTGAACTCCATATTGTTATAGTAAGTAAGGTTGCACTTTTCATACCTCATCAAAAAGGGAGCTTGGGAATTGGTGTAGATATACTTGATGATTAAGATTACAAGTGGAGAAACCACCCATGATAGATTTAGATTCAATCTCTCTTTACCTACAAATTCTATTGCTAGGCACCTATGTGTTCTCATTGAGAATAATTCATAGTATAGCACCATAGGAGTAGTGCTAATCCTAAAGGATGGCAACAAGAAGGATTATCCAACGTATTATGCCAAAAGACAATTTTGAGTATTGACCAAAAGTATTCAACCATAGAGAGAGAAGCTTCAAGAATGGTGTTCTTTGGTATAAGAAGTGTTATCACTACCTATTGGGCTACAAATTTGTCTTCCATGTAGATCACTATGAATGATAGAATTTGGTGAAAGAGGTAGATTTTTAAGTCATATTGTTAGATGGATTCTTCTCTTGTAGGAGTTCACATGCGCTATTAGGTAAGAAAGGGAGCACATCACAAGAATGCAAATTTTATTTCTTAATTGAAGACCAAAGATCAAGTTGAAGATTGAACAACTTCTTGGATAAATAATTGTTTCATATTTCTATGTTAAGAGGAACCCATTAGTCAATGGAGTACAAGTATCTTTGCATCTTTTAGTGTCCCAAATGAATAGATCCTGAGCTATGCACATTGTTTCTTCACAAGATGGGTCCATACCAATTGAAGGCAATGTACTCTTCAAGATGGGAGGAGATTAAGGTCTTTTTTGTTATGTGGAATCATACAATGTAGGAGTTGTGATATAGTCCTTACATGGCAAAGCCTCAAGAGGATATTACACTTTGAAAATATAGTGACAAAGATTTTGGCATTTGGCTACTTGTGACAACTATGTACAAAGATGCATACAAGTACATAAGGGAATGTGATGCTTGGAAACAAATCAAAAGACCCACTCCTACTACTCAATGGCCATTATTACAAATCCTAGATTTTTTTGGACCAATTCAACTTGCTATAAAGACTACTTGGGAAGAGATACATTCTAGTTTGGACTGATTGGGCTATAGAGATGGTTAAAGCAGAGGCTAGTTAGAAGGATTATGTTAAAACTATAGTTGAATTTTTCTTTTGCATCTCTCATTAGAGGGATGTAGTATAGTAGAGGATTACATTTCTTGAATACTCTAGTTGAAACTCTCATCAAATATCTTCAGATTAAGCATCAAAAGACCACACCGTATAACCCAAAGGCAAATGGCTTGGAAGAAAATTTTAAGAGACCCTATGCAAGATCATAAATAAAGTAATTGTGAATTACACATATGATTGGGATAGTAAGTTACCAGTTGCTCTATGTGCCTACTAAACTATTGAAAAGATCACTACAAAACAAACACCTTACTTCTTGACATATGGATTTCACATGATCTTGATAGTTGAGTTTGAAGTTCCTACAAACAAAATCTAATCCAAAGAATGACTATCCAAAGAAGAGAGTAAAGATCTTTGGATACAATAACTTATGTTCAATGAGGAAAAGAGAGATGAATCATACAACCGTGCAAAGAATCAACTACTAAGGAAGGATCAACATGACAAGAAGATCAATTGAGTACCAATGTTAGAAGGAGATTTGGTTTTATTGTTTGATAATTGTCATAAACTCTTTCCAAGGAAGTTACATCTCAGATGGATGAAAATATATAGAGTAGTATAGTTGTATGATAGTGGGTCTATGCAATTAGCATGTACAAAAATACTAAGCTTAGATCCAAATAAGAGACTAGTTTGTGTGGGTGTAGGGATGCTCACATTTGAGGGGGAGAGTATGTAGTGCACACATTTCACAAAATTTTTAATTTTGTCTTACTTTCTTTCTCTTTGGTAAAGTTGAGGTGGAATATTTACACGTTCAAGCAAAGAAACCCATTTTTTATGTATTCTCTGGATTTATCTTTGTACATTCCAAGGTACAAAGAAGACAACCATGAAGATATGTATAGTACAAAGAAGTAAAGTCCAAAGAAGTGTTAGAGGTAAAGACACCAAGTATAAAGATTCTTTTGAGTCAAAAATGTTAGGGACCAAAGACCGGATGCCAATTTGAATACCACTATCACCTAGGCAAAAAACCACCACCAAGGACCATTGGCACACACCGGATAGATCTCATGTGTGGATAATGACTACCAAACTACTAAGGATTGATGATTGAAGAATCCTATTTATAAAATTGAGTGCTTACATTTTTTGTAGTTATACCTTATATGGAGTTAATCATCCGTGTGTGGCAAAGGTGGTGAAGGCTAGAAATGCAATGAGGAAGATACCAAATGTTATTCTCCATTATGGGGCAACAAATAAGTGTACTGTAGAGTGAGTTACTCTAAAGTAAATACATGATCTTTTTGCTATGGAATTAGGAGCTTAGTTTGCTTACAATCATCTACGAAATTAGAAATACAGAGTAGGAGGGGATCTTTGGGGAACCTACGAGTGAAATGGAGAGCACTAGAAAAATATGCTCAGATTAGATGCAACCATCCAAGGGGCATGTCGGTGAGGAAGTACATTCACTCACGTTCTTGCCTTTAATCAGACGACAGGTGTGGACATCAGGAAGGATCATTCTCTGCCGACTCCAAAGAGACATAGTCACAATTTTGGTTAACTGGTTTTGATCATAATTCTGGTTAGCTTACTTTAGAGCTCTCCTATCTACTACTTTGGCCATGCCAGGTTGTGTATTTCACTCCTTGGCAGCTGATATACACATTATGGGCACGGTAGATCAAATTAGGCAGGCCTTTGATCAATTGACTACCGAGCTACATCTAGTTGGCTTGAGAGTCAAGGTGTCAAAGTGCAGGGCCTTTAGGTGCCCTTTAGGTATCCCTCCCCAACTTGAGCTTCCATAGGGGTGTATTACATCTAGACATGGACTAGGTGTTCTTGGAGTGCCAGTAGGATCCAAGGATTTGGTCACATGTTTCTTAGACGCTGCCCTTGTAGAGGATGTTCTCCATTTGCAGGACCTTCTCTTACTAGGAGATCTGCAGGTGGCATTTGGTATACTCTCCTTGAGTATCACTCGTCAACCAACGTACCTCATACACATAGTTCCCCCTCCGTGTCCTTCCTATCATGTCTGAGGGCCTTTGATAGGAGGATTATGGGAGTCTTTGGTGATATTATTGGACCAGGGACTTTTGAGTGTGTGAGAGAGGATTTGGCACATAGACAGACGGCTTTGCCGATCTCATGTGGAAGGGTTGGCTTGCTATCTATGGAGGAGATGAAACCTATAACATTTTTGGGTAGTTTAGGCTCTCTTGGCACGCTACTTTCCTCTCATTTTGTGGTTGTTGATAGGCCGGTTTTGGAGACTTATGTGGTAGAGGTGGAGGAGGGATCCTATTCTCTCTAGATGTTACTATGGCAGACAAGAGATAGTCTTTCCCAACGGGCACAAGAGGACTTTCCATCTTTTGCTTTGCTATTGTCAGATTGGACTAGAGGTTTACAGTCTTCCTTGATGGAGCAACAATGTGAGCATACACTACATTCTCTCTTAGTTGACTCGTCCATTCCTCGGGCTACTAGAGCACGTCTTTGCTCTTGCTCCGACAAGGATGCAAGCTCTTGGATCCTAGCTCGACCGTGCATTAGGGCGTTTAGACTTGCACCAGCTACTTTCTCTACAGTGATGAGGTTTTGCCTAGATTTGGTCCACCTATATGCATCTTCATCTGCACACTCACTTGTGAGTGTGGTTCTACACTAGATGCAACAACGACCCATATAACACGGTGTCCTTTTGGAGGACAAAGGATAGCTACCCATGATGCTATTAGGGACATAGTGTTTGCTAGGGCATGAGAGAGTGGATACTTGGCTTGGAGGGAGCATTCATATGCTTTGCAGATGACACATGTCAAGGCAGATTTATACTTGGTCCGAGATGATCAAGTGACAATAGCGGATGTTGTGGTTACGGATCCTACATGGGATACAATTTCGGAGGGAGTGGTTACCCATCTTCCAGGATGGGCGGTGAGTGTTGCAGTAGTAGGTCGTAAGGTCTCCAAGTATAGGGGCATGCACCGAGGTCACCTCTTTGTCCCTCTAGCCTTGGAGTTAGTTATATGGAGCGATGGACACGACGTTTGACACATTTGTACGAGAGTGCACGAGAGCTTATCATGTTAGGCGCAAGGGGTACCACTCTCACTCTACTACTTTGTAGTATATTTTAGGCAGCAATGTCCATTGCTCTTAAGGGGGCAATGGTTTGTGCAATCCATAGGAAAGCAATCACACTAGGTGATGTTTCTTCATATGCTCTAGTTGTATGTAGACCCTACTACTTACATAGTTTGGATATCTTAGGTGCAACAGGGCAGATTTCTATTGGGGTCTAGCACTATTTTACCTTTTTAGTATTCCCTAGTATCTGCTTGATAGGGTCCTCCCATCCTTCGTGTTCTTTTATTCTGGTTAAAATTTTAATAGCAACTCATGGTCGGTACGGAATTTCTGCACGCAATGAGATTCTATTAAATATTAAATAGCGTGTGAGTAGGTTTCTTTGGAGGTTGACCGGGAAAGATCCTTACGAGCCCGTCCGGTGATATGCAAGAGAAAGTAGAATTTTCTGTTCATTATGGCGGTGATAGCTGATTAAACGAGCTAGATTCTGGTAAGCTTGCTTGCGCGTGATATCTGTTGCCCAGTCGAGCGCGTATATTTATAATCTAATTGAAGGGCTTAACACACACACAAACCACACAGTGAGAGAGAACGCACAATACCAATTGGATCGTTTCTTGCTACACAGTTGAAGCTTCGTTAGTCATTCGAAGCTTGGACAGGTTGAGTGGAGGGAACAGGAGAGAACTCCCCGAAGCAGCGTTCTCCGGCAAGCTTTGGATAAGTTGAGTGGAAGGAGAAAGGAAAACTCGCGGGACTTCAAATCGTTTTGCGATCCGGAATAGGGAAGGGGGAAGAACATGTCGAATCTGGTGTCGGCGGAGTTTGCGCCGCATATATTTGACTCCAAGAAATTTGCTGCTCCGGTTCGATCTTATGATGTGCATATTTACTTCTTCCAGACGGACGAAGCGCACAGCAAGTTGGCAATGAGTTTAAGAGAGGAAGTAATTCAGAAGTTTCCAGCGCTGAATGTGTACAAGTGCTGGGACCGCCCAGTGGGTCCTCATCCAACAGGAATGTTCGAGGTGGATTTAAAAACTCCGGAGCAATTCGCGACTTTCGTCCCGTGGATCCAAATGAACAGACGGGGATTGAGTGTACTTGTGCACCCGAACACAGGAACGCCTTTGGATGATCATACAAAGCATGCAATCTGGATAGGAGATAAGGTTGTCTTGAAGACGTCCCCGTTGACGAATGAAGATATTTCTCACGAAAATTAAGAGTGTATGTCAGTGTACAGACTTACTCAGACCTCAGGCGCAGGATGGTGTGTCTATGAGCTGTTGATAACGTCGCCTTGATCGTAACTTCTGAAATTCGAGTCCTTCTCTGCTTTTTGTTTCAATTCTGCTTTGCCATCCGAGGATACCAAATTCGCCACATTCAAGTTAATTCATTGGCGGAGTATCGTTCCCGTGGCCGTATCGTCTGGTGTCGTAGCTGATGTCTGCTCACACTGCTGATAGAAGTGATCATTTTAACCTTGGTTCTTCCTCGTTCTTAAACAGATCGAACCCTGTGGCAATGTGTAATAAACCAAAGATTTCGAACACTTGTTAAAAATTTCGTCTCAACTTGTCGTGATAGACTCATACTACATGAGATCTGTAGGTGTTGCATCTGCGGTGACTCCGCGGTCAATTCCACAGTAACGGACTTGACAGCGATTTAGGGTACGAGTAATCCATGGTCGAAATTGTTCTTGGACAGCTCGTGTATGAAAATTCTCAGATCCGTTACTTGAACGTCGACATCCTACACTCATCGTTTAATCGTCTAAACCTCTGCTTGCAATCTGCACTTGTGTATTTTTCTTCGTTCCAACAATTACCATCGCTTAGACTTCACAATTGCTCCGAACACTCGGGCTATCAAGGCATGGGAAGTCAGGTGATGCCTCGACCTGACTTTAGGACTGCATACAACGAGATTTCCCCGAACATGAAGACTCCTAAGTACTTATTTTGGCTTAGCCCCATTTACCTCCTATGTCTTACCTTTGTACGGGCTTGATGGTTTTCCACCCTTCTTGTTAGCCTACGCGGTTGCCTTTTCTTTTATTTACCACCCGAATTTTATTTACCACCAATCTGCAGAAACCGGATCCACCGGTTTCTGCAGATTATTCGCGGTATGCTGGCGGCCTCCAAGCGAGACCCGTTTCCTGGCATAGTTGATGTTGCACCTGCAGTGAATTCGCTGTGAAATCCAGAGGAAGGCGGCCATCAGTCTTTGTGGCCACAAGAACGTAACGCGTGAAGAATATTAGAGAATGGAAATTAGAAGACTGTGAAATGCTCGTGGAAGTAAGTGTAATTTAACGAGGTCATAGACTACAGAAGATGAACGATCTAAATCGAGAACTGTTCGCATCTTATTAATTTTATCAGATGGATAACTCAATTCGATCTATGAATCCTTAATATATGAGTCAGTTAATCTAAACCAAAAAGAAGCGCAGAGAACCTGGAGATGCCTATAGAGACAAACATAACTCTCTGCAATTTGCATTTCATCCTATGCTGTTAGGCAAAAGGACATGGTAGTTGTGCCTGCAAATCAGAAACGAGTGCAGATGTTGTTTCAGGTATTTTCTGCCAGCACTTCGAACTTTTCAAAATGATTGGAACTTTTTAAGCAATCCTCTTCGTCCACCACGAAATCTCCAGCAACAAATCATTTTGGTTAAGGTTACACAAACATTATTCAGGTGGTATGAAAGACACAACGGTGAGTCTTCGATTTTCTTCCTGGTGCTTAAATGAGCTTGCTTCTGAAACCATCTTCGTGTAGACTGTTGTCTCTCTATGACAAATACTTGTAAGTCTTGAAGATTCGACGTTATGATCTTTTCTAAGGTGTCCAAATATTACACCTGTGCCGTAGTAGAATCTGGATCCCAGGATAGCTCGAGATGAACAAGTTGTAACCGGTGTGACCATCTGATTGAGATCCTTCCTCGTGATAGGACGAAAAGGATCCCCTTAGATTTACCATAGAGATTTCCTTGATTTGTTCAGAATCGGTAGATGTCATTTGCGTTCGCAGGACCGCGTCAACCTCCCCTGGATTTACGAGCTACCAGAAGTTCGTACTTCTCCGTGTAAGGTCGAAGATCGTTCACTGGTCCGGTTCCTCAATAATTTACCTTTCTTTACAAAGAGGCTGCAACTCGTGACTGAAGGACAACAACAGTACCAGCTTCAAATTCC
The DNA here is from genome assembly GCA_948567375.1 of Lunularia cruciata. Taxonomy (NCBI): domain Eukaryota; kingdom Viridiplantae; phylum Streptophyta; class Marchantiopsida; order Lunulariales; family Lunulariaceae; genus Lunularia; species Lunularia cruciata. The sequence goes on along the minus strand of OX419757.1, from coordinate 70,768,244 downwards.
AAAACACGTGCCAATAATCCGCAAGCGGCAGGCGTGTCCAGAGTTGAATTTGTCTATTCCAAGGAGGAGATTTCTATTAGCCATTTATTGGCAGAATTGACCATGGCACCCGGCGTGTAAGGTATTTCCGTCGGGTGGTCGATGCTGTACGTGGTTGCCGCAGCATATTTTCGTGCTCATCTGGCTTTTCTACCTTCTTGGAGAGAAGCCTATGGACATCGCCTATCGGAGAAGTATAATGCCAAGATTTCTTTGTGGGTAGTTTGAATTATATTGCAAATCTTTTAAGAAATGCCAGGCGTGAATTCAAACTCACATTGAGTAACGAGTATACTTGGCAATGCGAGTAATTAGTTTAGAAGACTACATAAAATCTACAGCATATGACGAACCTTAACAAGATCTAAGCTAAAGGCCAGATGGTACACTTTCTAACAGGGACCTTGATGATCTGGTTTTGAAATTATGAAGAGACAACTTTCTTCTCTCCGGCAAGGTGCTGAAAATGAAGACAATTCCCCTTGTGATTCAGCCTTCATGTCGGTCTTCGTAAATATTGAATGTTAGAAACGTAATCAGTCTTTATATTCCATCTTTTTGCTTTCCGCGGTCTACCTCTAAACCAACAGCAGAAAATCAAGAACCGAGAGAACTTCACTTGATCGTGATGCATTATGCATATGAGATCATGCACCATAGTGAGATTCTTTCTTTTTACTCGAAAGTTGCCCCTTCTATCGAGTCATCATCAGCCCACGTAACTTGATGGCATGTGAGGGTCGATCAGTCTGGTGTACACGGATGTCAAAAATGAGTACGTCTCCACACGAAGCTTTCCAAGAGGGGCAAGAATTGGAACTCTGAGGCTATAGATGGCTCCGAAAATGGCTTTGTGACTTGTTGCAGCTAATATCATATTTGAAGTACTGCAGTTATACTTCCCAGTCAGTATACTGCGGTTACAGTACCGTACTTAAATCTGATGATATCAATGAGTTCAGTTGCAATGGTACTCGAAGTAGATAGTGCTACGGAGAACATCACTAATTACAAATCACTGCTATTCTAGACTGTGCTACAGCTGCTGGTAACAAAGAATTTTGCTCGGCTCAAACACTGGAGGCCATGATTCAAAGAGGACAATCAGCGGTGTGATAGATATTGCACTGGATTTGAGACTAAAAACCACAATTCAGTACTTATCAGATAGAGATCACAACAAAGAACGAATCAACAAATGTCGACGAGAAACAAAAGTCCGGCTCAAAACTTGGCGAATAACAAGAAACGGGCTGGTTCCTCGTGGTCTTAGTTCCACTTCAGGAAAAAACGGTTGAAACCTCTCCGTGATCTTAGTCCTTCCACACGAGAAGCAATACTAATTCAATCATTCTATGATTTGTCAACCGATGATAAGTCATAAGTAGCACGGATCGTATGTTTCAATACGTTAATACTACCGAAAATATGTGTGATGCTTCTCTGACATAGCAGGGCAGCATGCAACCATTACTTTCCTAGTAATTTATGTGGCGTGAGGGTATTGACAGGGATTGAAACATGAGCAGAATATAGAGTTTTCAGACCACCTTCGTACGTCTGTTCGGGTAATTTGAAATAATACTAGAATCATTTAGGAAACATGCGTACTGTTTATTCCGTTCGTTTATAAGCTCCCATCTGTCCAAGCAATAAGAGTTGATCTTGCTTATAAAAGGAGCAGTTACTGCTCGTTCAATCACAAGTCATCCATATCATAGTTCTCTTCTCGTTCAGATCTACTGAACAGCCGACTGTTATTCCCTCAGTTACTCCGACATCTTCACTCTACTATCACCATGACAACAACCAAAGGATCGATGTTGCCAACCTTCAGGATTCTCCTCAGTATTTTGTGGAGCATGTCTTCGATCTTCGTTAAGTTTTCTGTTTCCTAGTTCGGCTAATGTTCCAATACTGTAGCTCGTTCATGGTCATTTTTTATCCGCCTTTATAGAAGGGTTTTGGATTCCCGTTCGGGGAATGTCTTTTGCTACCGTTACTCATATATAGAATGCTGTACATACTATCAGAATAGCTCGCCAAGTGATTTTCTAAATGGAGGGCTAAATCACACGATCTTCGTACAAAACAAGCTTAGTACGTGCATTTGGCAACAGTCACTGTAATACCGGTTGTTTATGAGAGTGTGTCAGTTCTAACTGTTAAATTATTTCTGTAACAGATATTCAGCACCGCTTTGGCATCTCATATGCCGACCGGTTCTAAGCTGAGCGGTCACTGGATTATTCCACCCTCGTTTGAAGTCCTTCTTTCAACACTGCCTGAACCAACAGTTGAAAGGTACATCACTAGCATCAGCGGTGGAGCATCTGTCCATGTGGACAGCAAGAACGAGCATACGCAGGTTGACTTGTGTGCTGCAGCGCATTTGATTTGTGGAGATAAACTTGAGCACACCTTTGTACCCATCCCGAACTGGGACTATAGCCCACCCAGTGCACATCCTTTGCCGGAAGATGTTGACTTGCATGAGTTTTATTTCTTCGATAAGGATCTGCACACTGTGACAATCCATGCAAAGCTCCTGGAAGCTCTGTCCCATGATGTTAACCAGGCTAGCTACCTTCCGAGGTCTCTTGTTCAAGCTCTGATGGGTACCACTTCACATATGAGCGACCACCACATTCAGCATTTCTTGGAGCAGTTTCACATACCTAGCGACTCTCACTCCGCAAAAGCAACGACCGACACAATCCATACATGCAGTGCTGAAAAACTGGCTGAAAATGAGGTGCAAGGTGAAGTGAGAACCTGTGAATTCTCTATGGAGGATGTAATGGACTTCGCAGAAAAGTCCTTCCACGTAGCAAAGGACGTGGACCACAAGACAACCAAGATGGAGATAGTTGGGAGTGATCCTTACAAAGTAACATCGAGCTCGAAAGAGTTATTCAAAGTGTCTCACGTGCAACTCAAGAGTGATGAGCATTCCAAAAGCTTGACCTGTCACGTACTTAATTTCCCCTTCCGTGCCAACTTGTGTCATGAGCTCCCACGGACGAAGGTGTACTTAGTTACAGTTGAGTCGACAGAAAGACCTGGACACATGATTAATCATTTAGCTCTTTGCCACATGGATACTTCTCACTTTGGACCTGCTCACAACGGTTTCGCCACACTCGGAACCGAGCCAGGCCACAGAGAGATGTGCCACTGGTCCGAAGTTGGAGCTTTTGCTATAGTGCAAACCGAAGTGTAGACGATTGCTTGAGTTCATATCTCATGTAGTAGGCTGCAGGTGATAACCATGATAATTCCGACTTTAAGTTAAGTAAGACCGTACGCGGTCGCCTTCTTACCCTTTAAGTTAAGTAAGAGTGTATGCAAGTTTATCATATGAGGTCATTCTTGGAGCAGGTGATCCGATTTCAGGACTCGGTTCACTTGCATTGTCCGATTGATATGATATATTTAAAATAAAGTTTAATATCGTATGTATTAATAATACATATGTTACTTGTTTTAGAAGCACTCGCTCGTTTGTTCGTTCAACGGATTGAATAGTTGCACGAGACCCTGGTTGGAGAGAGAGAGAGAGAGAGAGAATGAATGTATCTTAACCAGCTATAGCTTATAAGGTAGATACATTTGTCCATATGAATAGATATACCTCCCTTCGTTATTGTGATGTGTAGCTTCATCCTGCTGTAACATTTGTAAAGTGACCCTGTAAGAAAGATGTAGTCCAGATACTGACTGCCACTTGACATTTGATTGATAGTCCACATATTGGCTCGGTTTAAATGTACATAGGCTACACGGAGAACGGTTCAATCTTTTGTACTGGGATAGAAAGATCCAACTATTCAGGTCTGTAGGGCAAAAGCATGTCAGCCAAACCTCATCTACGGATGGGGAATGACTCGCTCGTACATTTTGCTACCGTTTGTATATATTTTTCTGAATCATTTGACATATTCGCGGGGATAGCTCAGTTGGGAGAGCGTCAGACTGAAGATCTGAAGGTCGGGTGTTCGATCCACTCTCACCGCATTTTGATTTTGGTAATTTTCGGTAAATTCTCAGTCACACTTTGTGGCTAAGCTGTTTTTTGATATATTTTTCTTCTGTAACTGAGGGTTTCTTGAACACATTTACCATCTTCAATAATATTCAGTTGAAGAAGAGTGATTCTATAATCATTACCATTATGTATCAAGAAGAAGTCAAGGGTATTTCTCCATAAACTGTTAAGAGAGACCATCTTGAAGAGACTTTTAAAACTAAAATAACTATTCAGTTATCTTAGTTTATTATCCGCATTAATTTATAATCGGGTTATGAGTATTTTAGGCTATTGTTTGTACAAGTTTATAATTAGGCTATGAGTTTGCACTAGAGAGAACTAAAGGAAAAACATGATTTGAAAATCATTTGATAGAGAAACTATTGATTAGATTACAAGCCCCGCACAAGATCACCATTCGAACCATCACCCAAAATAAAAGGATTCAGAGCTCATCTCTGTACCCTCGTAAGGAGATGCTAGATGATAGAGTTATGCGCAAAGATCATCAATTGAACAATCACTCAAAGAAAGAGATTCAGAGCTCATCTCCATAAGGAGATGCTAGGTGAGAGAGTTATGCAGGGAGTATTTGAGACTCGGTGTATGACAAGATGTTTATCTAGAATACTTATGTTTGTTTTCAATACATTGGACTTGCGTTCGCCATCTCTTCATGAGACAACTACGGTATTGTCTTGTCTCGATAAGTGTATGTACACCTTGGTACAGTAGTTCATCTAGGGTCGAACAAACGCAGCTCTATGACAACATACTGCATGTTCGCTTATTGGAGACTCTTGGATTCTCTACTGTCATCTGTTGAGAAGAGAGATGTTGATGTTGATTGATTGTCAGTGTGCCACCAAACAAATAAGATATATAATGAAAGACCGCAGTCTTCAGTGGACGTGGACTTGAGAATGGCAAGACTGTGAAGTCAGTGAAAACCTCCGGGGAGAGCTGGATGACCATGCAACTTACGTGGAGTCGAGTTGTTTCATGAAAGAATGTCGGGATGTTCTCATCTCGTCCACGTGAGCGGACCATCGGCGCACTACTCTAAGCGATCCTGCAATCGATCGGTGACGTGACTAACATTTTCATGCCAGAATTATTGACACCTCCTCCCACCCACTCCCCGGACATGTGACTTCACATTAGAACGGGTGGAGGTTTCCAATTCTTGTCGTTTCGCTTTACAGTTGTGACGACATCAAAATACATCGGCACTACGGAGCAAGTGGGTGATCGTAGACGTATCAATTGCCTTCAATCATGATTCGGTACATACATTTGTTTCGCGCCTGGAACTTCTACTTTGGTTCCGTTTAGTTTTGTCACATCGAAATTGTGCGATCAAGTCGGATTGTCGGTGACTAGAGATCTATTCGGTGTCCTATTCGATATTTTCACACAAAGTAATGGAGTTGAGGACCTTTACTTGACGCATGTGATACAAATCTACAAGAATCGAACTGAAAATTTTAGCACTACATCCACACCAACAAAAGAAACTACCATTAACTAGGAATGAGATAATGCTTTGTGGCAAATACAGGAGTCCAATTAGAGTATTCTCGAGTGCAGTCATGCGTCAAATGTCCAGACTGTGATTTCGCGTACATCGCACGTATACGTTGAATTTGGAATTTGGATATGTAGAGCCGTGGCAACTTGTCACAGATCTATGCGTTCGTCAGGCAGGAATAGGCTTATTTAGAGCGGATGTTTGGGGCGGGCGGCGCAGTGTATGTGGATCGTTGGTTGCAGCGAGAATCTTAGAGTAGATTGGAGGGGAGTGGGTGAGTGATATCTGCGAGCATAGCTCGTGACTATTTAGTTGGTTGGTGAAGCTTCAGAGCGAATGGCGCCAATTTTCTACGATTCATTCGGTGGAGCATTCTCGTACAATGGTGGGGATGCTTTGACAGTAACCTGTTATGACAGCACATTTCTAAATGATTTCTTCATGCTCAAGTTTATACTCACAACTAGATGTACGGATCCAACGCAAAGAGCAATGCTCATAGAGAAGATTTTCCTTGTTATGAATCTTAGTTGGACCTGTACATGCTGCTTCTGTCCCTTAGTGGGTGTTCGCTTTTTATACATAAACTCTTCAAAAGTTGCTGTATATCTTATGAGTAGTGTTGTTTGATTCTTTCTGTTGTCCCAAAGCTTCATTCCTTGAAATGACAAGGTTCAACCAGAGTTTCGAACCGAATGCAGTGGAGAGAGGATATCTATGATTCCCACCATAACGTTTGGTCTGCCAAGACATTGAAAACTGGCCAGAGGGAGTATAAAACCATAACCTCACTTTCCAAGTCAGGCAATGATTGGGCTTTTATAAATGTTTCCCATGTTTTATATTGTTTTCCTATTTTCATCGGCATGTTAATGTATGGTGTTTACCCAACATTTTGTACAGACTGTAAATTTCACTGTAAATCAGATCTCGTGAATTGCTTGTATTTAGGAAACGGAACATAAGTTCTTCTGTTTTAGATATCTGTTTCTAGAGATCTAAAACAGAAGAACATATGCTTGAATATGTCAATTTTTTATCGGTTACTCTGAACTGACTTGCGATTATGGTGTGGAATGTATCTACACACAACTTGGAAGAAAGCGTCTTCATCTGTGAAAACATATGCAAAAGATTCACTGAGGAAGAATGGTCACTGTATACGATGTCACTTGTAACACCGCATGCTGTTCTTATAAGGAGCACCTACTCCACAAGAAAACGTGAATCTAGGGGAAGTTAGTCCTTATACAAGAGTAGATTCTTCAAGAACTACTCGTAGGCAGGAGCGGGTGGGTTTAAACGGGCTGGGTTCGAATAGGAATTCCATCTGGCGGCTGCATCTTTTAGCGTGTCGTCTGCTCTCTGCTGGCGCCGTCTTCGCTGCTTAGGAAATATAAACCGGAGAAATCGGGGGACGTGGAATTCGAGTTTGGAATTTGTTGTCTGCAAAGTAGTAACAGGCAATCGAGTCGAGGCTTCGATTTGGAAAGTGAATTTCTAGAACCATTTGTCGTGGAGATCCTTGGTATTCGTGAGGTTCAGAAATTTACAGCTCAGCTGTGTGTGCTGGAATTGACAGGAGAAATTCTGGTGATTCATTGACTTGCTGGTGTCGAATTTCGCAGGAGATTGTCGTAGTCTTGACATAAGTCTGCTCTGTTTTCCAGATTCAGCAAGCCAAATTGGCTTTGGGTGTAGAAATTTGAGCTATGACTAAGCAGATTGTGATTGTTGATGATGAGGTTGCCCAATCGGATTCTCTCCCGAAGGGGGAAGAGAAGGGGAGTTGCAAGACAGAGCAAGGTATACTCCCCTCGGTGATCGCAGGCCGGAATTATTTGAATGGAGGTTCAACGAAGTCCCCAGCGGTGGTGACTCGGATTGTGGACCTGCGGTCGGACACGGTCACGAAGCCCACTCCGCTCATGCGCGCTGCAATGGCTGAAGCTTTGGTGGACGATGACATACTGGGCGCCGATCCCACAGCAGCCAGACTTCAGGAGAGCGTGGCAAAAGTGTTTGGGAAAGATGCGGGCCTGTTCGTACCGTCCGGCACAATGGGGAACCTCATTGCTGTTCTTGTCCACTGCGAGGTTCTGCTCTGAGATTTCGATTTCCCATTCAATTCATCTGTCAATCGCTGGCTTTGCATGAATTGCTTTGCATGGCTATATCGGTCCTGGTCTCAGGCCCACAGGGAATGTTTAAGTTGGAACACTGCTGGGGTTGAGCAGAAATGAGGATAAACCGGTTTCAAGAAACAGATGAACTATTGAATCATATCATTTGTTGGTGTGTTAAAAGATTTTAGAACAGGACGTTATTTTCGACTGATGTGTCAAGTCTTGTTCCTGTTGAGCTTCTCCATTGCTGGTTACTGTTCGAAGAAGATTAAATATGATTTGCTCAGTTTCAGGTGGTTTACGAGTTGCTGCTCAACCTGCTGCTTGTGAAATTCCCTAAGCTTGAATCTCTTACAGTATGCTTGAAATTAGTAGCCTGGAGTCATCCTGCCTAGAGAACTCGAAACGCATGAAATTTCTCTTAACGTCGTCACAGTTCAAATCAGTGTCAAACGTTTGCATGAAATCGTAATTTCCTGCGCAGAAATTGTGAATTGAGTAACGTTCTCAAGTGGTGTCTTTGATCCTGTTCTTTGGCGTGCAATCGTCCATCAGATTCATAATTTGGCGAATCTGGTCTTGTGTGTAGGTTCGAGGAAGTGAGGTGATACTGGGTTCAGAGAGCCACATTCATGTTTATGAGCAGGGTGGGATATCGACTCTGGGTGGTGTGTATCCGCATGTTGTACCTAATAATTCTGATGGGACTATGGATTTGTGTAAAATCGAGGCTGCCGTTCGACCACATGATGACCACTTCCCTACTTCTCGTCTGATATGTATTGAGAATACTCACAATAGGTAAGATTCTTCGTGTTCTCCTCCTTCACTGTAGCAGATTACAGTATCATAATCGGTGAATGATAGGGAGGTTGTCTGTTTAAAGCCTTGCGTTAAGACTTGCATCGTTTTCTCTTACCTGCCACTGTTACTACTGAGCTTGGTAGAACTGAACCTTGGTGATTAGCTCAATGGCCACTGAATGTCATTGAGCTCTCGTTTGAGCTTTGGCTCGGATGCAGTTTTTCGGATTGTTGACACGGGGAACGATTGCAGATGTGGAGGAAGATGCATATCTGCTGAGTACACCGATGAAGTTGGAGAACTAGCCAAGCGGTATGGACTCAAAGTTCATGTGGATGGAGCTCGTATCTTCAATGCCTCTGCGGTAACCTTTGATTTCCATTCTCAAAATGGTGATGTTGAACATGTATGATGGATTTGCTGAGGTTGATTATTGATGACTGAGGCTTGTTTTTGATAAGGAAAAGAAAATTCCTTTTCAAACCTCTCAGTCGTCTCTCGTTCACAGAGCATGCTGTTTGCAAATTCTAACCTCAATCGCAAACGTGCAGGCACTTGGAGTTTCAGTTGAAAGATTATGTCGGGCGGCTGATTCTGTGTCGGTGAGTCAGATCTCACATTGCTCATGAAGGAGCTTATAGTTTTTACATTTTCCAGTTCCTACGACCTGAACAACGATTTCTTTGAGCGACTTGTCCCTCACGGAAAAACCAAAATACAACCTCTTTCTCTTGTTCACAGATTTGCTTATCAAAAGGCTTGGCAGCTCCGGTGGGCAGTGTCCTTGTTGGATCTCATGAGTTCATTGCGAAGGTTAGTTACGGTTTTCATGACCGTAGTTGTAGATAAGTGCTCTTCCCAATCATCTCATCGACTTTCAAATGTCCAGATATTGCTTTGTACAAGATACGATGTTAGCTGATGTTCCCACCACTAGACTTTGGCCAGATGTGAATATATCCATCACTGGATCACCCGTTCCTAGAACGGCTTCTGCTCTCATCTACCTATATCCATCACTGGATATATCTACATAGGTACTTCATTAATATCAGGGTTATCCGGGAACACTACTTCTTAAGAGAGGTTTGTAGGTAAGGTGGCGTCAGGAGGTAGTGATGTGCTTCATGTGTTGCAGGCCAAGAGACTGAGGAAAGCATTAGGTGGTGGTATGAGGCAAATTGGGGTACTGTGTGCTCCTGGGTTGATTTCGCTAAATCAGATGGTCCAGAGACTAGATTGCGACCACCGAAATGCTCGTATTCTAGCAGGTTCGTTACGTACCCTGCCTCAGTGTCTTCTACAAGATACATGTTTGCTCTGTAAACTGTGGTGATTAATGTTTTTTTTTGACGATTCAAGTAGTCGAGTATTTGAACGTGATGGTTTGCTGAACTATGTAGAACACTCATATCAGGTAGCTACTTTTTGTTATCCTTCTCTGGGTTGCCAACATTTGGTGAAAAGCAAGAAGAGCCAAGTACATCTAAGCAAGAATCAGATTCACGCTCGAGATCTGTCGATTATGACATGTCACTCTCAGATTTACTTATCAAGCAGGAGCGTACCCTGAAATGTAGACTAAATAAGGAAGTAAGGGAGAAACGAGGGAAATTTAGTCATTCTGATAGCTATTATTCAGGACAGAGGATCTATATTCTCACAGGGACACGTTTCTCTATTCTAACTTCTCTTCATCAACTTTCAAGTCCGATCAATCGAGAGTCCAACTTTGTCGAAGCGTTCGTTTTCGCTTCACTGTATCTGGCCCCAAAGATACAGTACAACGTACTGCTACTAAAAAGCACGTGTACTCTCTCAAAGATAAGCACATTCTAAGGATCAAGCCTCTGCCTGATACTGGAATAACTCTTTGCACACTACCATAGGGGTCATTTAGATTCCTACAGGAAGTAGCATGCTTCAAGATCACTAAGGAATTCAAGTCTACTTTAAAGTATAATCGAAGATCTCATTAGCATAAACCTCAAATGGTATATCTTCTTTGCAGTTCTTGACGGGGAATTTAAATGACCCCGTCATGCAGACTTGTTACGAGCTCTCACCTGCACATACTCGTATAGACGGTAGCAATAATCGTTTATAGTGATGTTCTTAGTCTGGTCCAACGCAAATCTGTAATAGGATTGTCTTTAACGTCTTCTATTAAAATCCTCGAGCTCCCTCTCGCTGCCTTTGGTTTCTATTTTTGCCACATATTCTACTTCCCAGGTAGTGAAAGCTATAAATTCAGTGCATGGGATATCTTCGGAATTAATGCTGCTTTCATGGGACAGAGTGCTTAGTCTCTTCATTCATCACTTTGTTCATCATGGTTGGTTGCATGTGATGGTCTGGAGGTTCAGCCCAAAACCTCGTCTAACACCGTTTCACGCATTTTCCAGAGGGATTGAACAAAATTAAAGGCCTTCAAGTTGATACTGCATCCGTCGAGACAAACATCGTAAGCTTTCAGCCTATCATTTCTCTGTTTTGCAGCCGCAGTTTATGTATGAATGCTTTATCATTTGCTTCTACCGATGTTAAAAGAGCACGGTATTACCGTGTACCGTGCTCTTTCACACGAGTAGAAAACGTTTGGTTGTATCTCAAGTCTCTTTCTGTGCTCTATGGAAGGTCATGAGTAATGTCGTCACACTTTATCTTCCCACAAGAGCGTCTTTTGGCGACTTTATATCCAGCACTTGCGTGTTTTCGTGCTGTCATTGCCGTCAAAATCAAGTGCTAACGGATGATATAAAATCGTAACAGGTCTTCATAGAAGTTACACCTGAGGCTTCTCTTGGAGCAGGGGAAATATGTGAAGCTCTGAAAGAACACGGAGTACTTGCCATGTGTATGTTCGGCACCAGGTGAAGATCATATATATTACCCTAAGAAACTTTCCATCTCTTTAGTGCAGCAGTTTATGAATGTGGTAAATTCAGACGTTCGACGTTGTGAAAGTCATACATGATCTGTTTTTGACTTTCTTCTGGTTACAGACTCCGACTGGTCACTCATTATCATATCTCTGAGGATGATGTGCGACTCGCTATTTCAGGGTTTCAGGTATTTGTCTCCTTATATGCTTTCCAGGCAACAGACTTTGCTAATACATGTCGTATTGAACGTCCTGAGGTCTTTACCCGATTACTTGATTTCTTACCCCCTATCGTAACGGGTCAAGCCATTCACTAATTCAGTCTATAGAAGAGTTGGAACTTAAAACTTATTGGAACAGAAATTTCCTACATAAAACGAAGTAATGAGGTAACTTAATCGTCTCAGAACTTCCCTGTTATGAGAAGCTTCTGTATAGGAAGAGAACACCCGCTGCATTCCTTGGCAAACTACATGAGTATTAAACGTGTACTCTTATCAGCGAACATATACCTGGTTTGAGGAATACAAAGTTACTCATCAACCTGAAGGTGAAGCGACCAATCACCAGCATAGAGTTAGGGCACCAGCAAAGAGAGCGTGAACGAAAGACCAGAAGTTACAGGTCTCATAGTGGGCTACAGTAGTACATTACTGAGTGAAGATGTATGAAACATGACACGGAGCCACGCCCTAGTCTTTAGCCTAGAACCCACGCCCTCGATAGGTGGCCGAATTGCAGAGTCCATGAGCTCAGACCTAAAGTCTCTATCTGCAGTTAACATATGTCATCTCCATTCTCGTATGCAGAAAACACTACTGAAGGGGTCGTATAAGGAAGGCAGCACAGATGTGTTTGCTTGAGACACATACAAATTCTGCGGACGAAAGTATTCAGCCGTGATGGTGCTCGTTCTTAGGTTCAAGATCTCGTCATGACAAGACCTCAGGAATTGATTGTTTTATAGAAGAGAAAGAAGATATAGACGATTATGTACATATGTTCAGTGTTCAGCTCATTGACTGAGGATGTATCTGTGTTGTGCAATCTATATGCACCGAATTGTTTCCTCTAAATTTCCTTCTCGAGAAACTTGAAGCACAATAAAGAAACACACTGGCTCCTCTACCATACATGTAACGAAGCAACCTGCCTCCTTTCACATCACTTTTTATATCCTTTTCGCAGAAGAAAGCTAGACACCACATGACGTGTTTAGAGAGACATCGTACGTACATTGAGTGCATCTTTTCCTACATACCTTGAAACCAGGCCTGGTTGCATAAAAGAAGTGGGTTGCAGCGTTAATGATTCAACACAGGGGAGCCCTGCACGATACTGCTCCTCTCCCACCATGCTTAGAGAACCTCTAGAACAGCAACACAAAGATGATACCCACTTGGTTTCTGTTCAATCGCTGGTTGGTATCGTGTCTCACCTCTTAGGACACAGCTCTTGGGAACACATTAGAATCTTGCAAGTTTCTTGGTTAATGTCGTGACATCAGAAAAATGATTAAAAGATCTCGCAAGATCATAAGTTTATATTAGATTTAGTTCATCTCTAGTTTAGAGCAATTTTTAGCTTAGATACTTCTAGGGTTCGGATATTTCATTAGAGTACGGTGGGATGTAATCACATTTAAGGTAAAACAAAGTAACATTTTTGCGTTTGCTTCATTGGATATAATTAGTTGTTCTACAATGGTCATTACTAGCTCCTTATGCATGGTTCAGAGGTGTTTTCTAGGAAGTTTACCTTGGGGTGTCTATCATGCTGCGTGAGGGAACTATGGTGTACTATCTCTGAAGTTGTAACCATAGTTGGAAACTATGTCAAGAATTACTAGTGATGTTCATTTTTCTTTTACTTCTACTTACATGATAGGAGTACTAAGTCAGTTTTCCTTTGTTCTTATCACCTTTATCTTGTGATCTTATCTGAATGTAATTTGATTCAATTTGGAGTAACGCCACTTGTTCATGTGGAGATCTAGTAGATTACGGTAGAACCTCAATTGCAGGCTCATTGTTAGGTTTAAATATCCTTACTTCCTACCTAGCTACTCAGTTCAACCTCTTTATTTTCCAACATCAATTACTGGACTTTCAGACCAATTACTTGATTGTATTCATTCTTCATCTATCAATAATGGTTACTCACTTTCATGTTGTAACTCTATTGCCGTCTATTTGTGCCTAGCCTTTGTTGTTAGACTCTAGGCCCCACAATTGTGATTTCTAATATTCCCTTATTTGTGATATGCCTTGACATTAGGTTGAATATTCCCTAGTAGTCAGCAACTACATGTTACATCTTTTACCTTTAAAAGATATAACTCCATAGATCATGACTAGCAATCTTTACTTGCTCAATATTATGATATGGCTTGTTTGTACCTCTTAGCAAAGGAGCTTTAAGCTTTAGATACATTTATTACCAAATAGCTTGTGTTAGATTACATTCGCATCCAAATAAACTTCACTCTCAACTTATATTCTGTAAACACCAAGATGGTCAAGCAAAATAGTCCACCAACTCTAGATGACTTGATGAACATGATGCATCATATGGAGAATGAGATCACACAATTACAAAAAAAACAACAAGCACTTCTTGCTCTAAATGTTGCCGTTGCACAACAAGATCCTCTCTCAAAAATATTTTCACCTCCATCACGGTTCAAGGAGGAGCTTGATGGTAGGGCACATACTTTCTTAATTGACATCAAGCACTACATTGATCAGTAACCCAGCTAGCCACTAGTCAAGGATGCATTAATGTTCTCTCCCCAAAATATTGACGCTTATGGGGATTTGGTCAAGGAATAATTAGCAATTTGACTTGACAACAAACTCAATAAGTGGAAGTGGGAAGACCAACATCACAAGCAACGGAGCTACAATTTCCAACATGCTACTCTATAATACAAATAACTAGTTATATCATCTAGAGGTGAAAATTGGCTTGGTAACATCTGGAAGGATGTTATGTATGATGGGCTAGGTAGATCAGATAGAGGTGTCACCAAGAGAGTACTTCTACTAATAGAGTAGGAGCAAAAAATAGCCTGGAAACTTTAGAGCCAATTTTGGAGACCTAAATGGATGAATTAGACATCAAAAATGTGAAAATTACCCCTACCTAGCAAATGAAAGGTTTGCCTTCCCTCTCCCTAGGTTTATCTCATTGAGAGCTTTCCAACGGTACCTCATCCACATGATTCAGAGATTCCTATAGGAAGATTTCCTACGGATTCCCTTTGGTCAAAGATGGTTTGACCAACCAGATAGGATCAGAACCCACATGTCACCCATGCACGGAACTAATCTAAGGGTAGAGCTTGTTGACATGTCACTAATCCATGTAACTTTGTTTGGGGAAGTCCACTTTGTTATATAATACAATCAAGGTGCTCCTTTGAGGCATTTGAGATTGAGTGCAGAGGTTTGTGTTTTCTCCTGTGTTTCTCTTAAGGTCTCTTATCCTTGGAAGATTACACACTCCCACTACAACTGCATCGGCACTACCACAATTTCAACTGATGCCCATAGAAATTGATGATGGAAAGGTTTAAAATCCTTGTACATGTTTTAGGTGTGGGAAGAAGGGATGCATCATTTGCTCCTATCTCAAGAGAAATTAACTTATGCAAGGCCAGTAGATTAAGGACACCAATACCAAAATTTGATGCTCATAAACATAACTTAGGAGCATGAACTCTACTTTTAAGTAAGGATTTTGTGCACAAGAACCAAGTAGCAATAGCTCAATTGGCGGATGCAATCTCCTTGTACAATATTGATGGGACTCACAAAAAATGGGGGTTATTAAGCATGTAGTTGAACTTGGATTGAGGATTTGGAGATATCTAGAAGAAGAATTAATGTTTGATATGGTAGATATTGAGGAAGAAGACATAATCATTAGGATTGATGATTGATTGATGAAGCATAACCCAAAGATTGATTGGAAAAAGGGCTAATTCACTCTAGGGTGTTACAAGGAGCTTGAGGAAATGAAAGCACAAGTGCAGATTCCAAAAGAAGAGTGCAATGCATTAAGTTAAGGACCATGAGGAAGGAAAGGAAGACTATTCAAGGTGGCGGGTGGTGGATGTCATGGCAAAGGAAGAAGAGGAAATGGGGGATGTTTACACTCTTGAATCCAAGCATTGAGAGATGATACCAATTGATTGGAACCAAGAGCTAATTCACAAGGTTGTTGGGCAGTGGCACACACCTCAAAGAATCTTAGCAGCATTTACTCTTCAAGAGTTCAAGGAAAAGGAGTTAAAAGAAAGGCATGCTCTGTGTATTCAAACTCGGTACATATATTCACAGAAATTGGTAGAGGAAGCCAAACATGGGAGCAAGGAAAATGTCATTGAGGAAATGGTGCTCCCACAATATAATTGCTTGTTGAAGGTATTCTCAAAAGAAGCCTATGATTGGATTCTATTGTGATGCAATTGAGTTCAAGGAAGAAGCAAAGCTATCACAATCCAAGGTTTATTTAATGTCACCAAGTGAACAAGGAGAACTTAACAAATTCATTCAAGAAAACCTTAGCAAAGGCTATATTTGACCCTCCAATTCAGATATGTCATCACAAATGATGTTCAAAAAAAAGAAGGATGGATCCTTATGCTTGGTACAAAACTATCAAAAATTGAATAAGATCACCATAGAAAACTAATACCCACTTCCACTAATCTTGGAAACTGTAGATAAGTTGCAAGGAGCTTGTTATTTCTCTAAGATGGATGTGCATTGGGATTAAAATAATGTACTCATCAAGGAGGGAGGTGAGCATAAAGCAACTTCACCAAAAATTAGGGCATGTTTGAACCATTGGTTATGCTTTTTGGGCTAACTAACTCGCTAGCCACCTTCCAAGCAATGATTGACCACATCTTTTAAGACTTAATTGATCAACGTAGTCTTCTATTTGTATGATATCATTGTCTTCATCAAGGAGTTGACAAAGCACAAGAATATCATGAGTGAAGTGTTGCAAAGACACGAGAAGAATGACCTATTCCTAAAGCCAAAGAAGTCTTAATTTGAAAAGGAAAATGTGGAATACCTAAGGCTAATCATTAAGAATAAGGAGCTTTACATGGATTCTATAAAGATCTTTACCATTGCTCAATGGCTAACTCCTTGTTATAAATGTGATGTCCAATCTTTTTGTGGCTTTGCTAATTTTTTTCATTGCTTTATCAAAGATTTTAGAAAGATTATGCAACACTTAGATTAGTTAACAAAGAATGTAGAATGGAGATGGAGAATCAAGGAACAAAGATCTTTTGAAACATTGAAAGCCAAATTTATGGAAAGCCCTATCTTTGCAATGTGGAAGCCTCTCCACCTCATCCGTATTGAGATTGATGCATTTGGCTATGCTATTTGTGTTTTCCTAATGCAACAGGCATAAGATAACCAATGGCATCCCATGGCCTACTTGTCTCAATCAATGAATGAGGCAGAATAATCTCATAATATAATTATGAGATTTGGGAAAGAGAGATGCTAGGAGTAGTTCAAGCACTTAGTCATTGGTGCCATTACTTAAAAGACAAAGATCACTTTGAAATATGGACAGATCACAAGAACTTGGAATATTGGGAAGAGGCTCAAGACCTATTTAGGAGGCAAGCAAGGTGTGCATTATTCTTGTCACACTTTGACTTAAATGTAATATACAAAACAAGAAATTTTCACTCCTCTTATATGTTATCATGTGATCCTACATTTAAATGCATGGATGTTGATGAAAATCATAAACTGTTCTTGATCACTTAATGTTGCTTTACAATAGTTGCTAGTTGAAAGGACCATGGCAAATTATCACCATTGATCTTATCACTAGTTTACCTAAGTCAGAAGGTGTAATACCAATAGCTAGACATATTAACTAGAGGTGAAATTTGGCTTGATAACATCTGGGAGGATGTTATGTATGATGGGCTAGGTAGATCAGATAGAGGTGTCACCAAAAGAGTACTTCTACTAATAGGGAAAAAGCCAAAAATAGCCTAAAGTTGTAATACCAATAGCTAGACATATTAGCTAGAGGTGAAAATTGGCTTGGTAACATCTAAAAGGATGTTATGTATGATGGGCTAGGTAGATCAGATAGAGGTGTCACAAAAAGAGGACTTCTATTAATAAGGTAAGAGCCAAAGATAGCCTAGAAACTTCAAAGCTAATTTTGGAGGCCTAAACTGATGAATTAGACCTTGAAAATGTACATGCAACTAATCTAAGGGTAGAGATCAGTGACATGTCACTCATCCATGTATCTGATCCAAGGATGAAGCTTCCTTCAAGGTAGTCCCTTGAGCTATATAATACAATCAAGGTGCTCCTTTGGGGCATCGGAGGTTTGAGTGTGAAATTATGTGTTTCTCATTGTGTGTTTATCTTTGGGTATCCTATCCTCAGAGTATTATAAAAGGCTATGATACCATTGCAATGGTAGTTTATTACTTCACCAAGCAAGTCCATTTGACTCCCACCAACTCTACCATGTCATGACATTTGTAGCACTAAAGCTAGTTTGCTCAAACGCTAAAGTGGTGGTGTTGGCAGTCATAGTTATTTTTGTAGTTGCTCATGGACCACTTGATGATGGCCGGATTTCATGTTAGAGCTACTTATCACATGGTGGGACCTGTCATCACTTGCAGTATTGGATGTGCAATCAGCTGCACCATTAGGGTTGGAGATCTAGGTTGAGTAGAGGAGTATACTTTTAAAGTGTAGCTCTAGAGAGCTCATTTCTTTGATGTTGAGCCTTTGTGCTCTTGGCTATGGTGGATAGAGATCAATGAGCATCACCTTGAGTCTCTTAGCTAGAGTGGGTATGGTTTGATTGTAGTTAGTGTTGGATTTTTTGTAGATTTTTGAGTGAAGAATCAAGTACAAATCTACTTTGTTTCCAAGAACTAAGGGAGTTAATGGTATCTCCAAGGGTAGTAGATTGTTGATACATTTGATTGAAGTCTTAGATTTCCTTGAGAGTGATTGTGTGTGGAAGCCATATTTGAGTTGATGTTGATTTGGCCTAAATTTCCTTAGCTAGTTCTTGAATTGAGCCATATTTGAGTTGATGTTGATTTGACTTAAATTGCCTTAGCTAGTTCTTGAGTTGGTAAAGCTTGGCTAAATTTAGAGAGGGTTCAAATTGGCAAGAAGAAAGGCCTCATTTGGCATGAGAATAGCCAATTTAGATGAGCTTTTGGTAGTTTTTGGTCATCATTTGGAAAATCTGCCCACCCTTCTAGATTGTGCATAACAAGGTTTGAACCCTAGATCTTTGGTTCCTAGACTAGTACCCTATCCAATTGATCCACCCTCCCTTGTTGTCATAGTGATTGGTTGATTGATACATTTAAATATGTAGCTTTGGCTAGGAAAGATAGTTTGACCCAATCCTTGGTGATCTTCATAGCTTACAAGTAGATAAACACTCTTAATATATCAAAAGCCAAATGGTGGCAAATTTAATCCATTGTTGATTTATGAGATGTAGGATTTTGGTTTAGGTTTCTTGTGATTGGACCCCTTCTATTCTCTACTTCTTGTTTATGCACCATGTTTGTATGAGGTATCATGATTTTAGAGTGTTGATGCTTTGGTGTGCTCTTGGTAGTGAGACTAGAGTAATGATTCAATCAGACTACTTATGTTTCTCTTCAATGAGGTAAGAAGTGATGACCTATAGACCGTGAAAGTACATGTTGTGATGGTAGGTTATATGTTTCTCTTTCTTTTAGTATAATTGTCATAGTTAGATTTATAGTAGGGAGTGGTGTTCAATTGGTAGTGATCCTTGGTGGGGAACTTGTGGTGGTTACAATTGTGGTTTGAGTTACATTGTCATGATGGAGTTCTTTGGGGATTCTAAAAGAAATATTTTTGTAATATATAGTGGATTTACATGGAGTGGCACTCAATATTAACATGTATCTCAAATCCTATGAGGGAGGAGATAAACTTTGATTTGGAGTTTGATACAAGAATTGATTCAATTGAGAGTGCAAATGGGATATCCACACCATTGTTGTGGGACATGGATGAGATTATGGGCCTCCAAAGGCCCCAAGCACTACATTAGTACAATGGGTACCATTAAGTTAGATGACTTTATCCAAGAGTTTGATAGTTGGTGCGATCTATAGCAAATGCGGAAACCAACTTTTTTTACACTCTTCATGGCATGGAAGGAGTTGTTCTAACACTTGGAGGGCCCATCAATGGATGACTATCATGAGTTCACAAGAGTTCAATTGGAGAAGATCAAGCTATAGAGATAGTATTGGTCTCCAAACTGCATCTCTATCACTTCAAGCTTGATTGCTAGTAGATCAACAAAATGAGTTCTAGCTCTAGTAGCATTGGTGTATCCAATGGAGGTGCCTAGTTAGAGATGGTGCTACTATGAGGGGAGTATTATTATAGGAGGTGGTGTAGTACTAAGATTTAACTCCATGGTGGAGTTATTCAAGTGTTTGAGGTAGGACTACCAAGTAGTGCAGACTGACAAGTTGAGGAGCTTGTAGGAGTTCCAACGGAGGGGTATTAAGAGCTTATGCAAGGTATACACTCCTTTGAGACAACTAATCAATTTCATTCAAGAAGTTGTTGAGGCCTAGAAAATCTGATTTTGGTATGGGATCTTGGACAAGGAGTTGCAACATAAAGCATGTGATGTTACGTTGTTATAGACTAACTCACTTTCTTTGGCAATGGTCTTTAGTTTGGCTGAGTGCATTGAGCTGAACATGGTGGAGAGGAGAGTGGTGACATCTGGATTTGGTAGGAGTTCTCATTCACATCTATTACTTCTTCTAAGTGCAATGGAGTGCACCACATTGTGTTGGCTTCCACACACAGAGTGTACAATCTAGATTTTATGAAGCAAGTGGAGTGCCTAGTGCAATTAGACCCTTACCTTCATTTTTGGATCAGCAACAACCAATAAGTGGTGGTGTTTCTTATTGAACTTGTGGTGGAACCACCATAAGAGAGAGTGTACTCAAGGCAATGGACATGATACCTCTAGTGCATCACAGCCAACATAGAGACAATGTGACCATTGCCATAGATGTGGTCATACTAGTGACTAATGCTTTGATCTTTATCCAGAGTTATGGAGTGGTTAGGCTATTATAGCAAGTGGTAGAGGAGCTCCAAGACATGGAAGACCATAAAAATGGCTATTACCTCAAAAGATTCCTATCAATAAATATTACCTAAAGCTGGTGAAATTGGATCCTCAAGGATAGGATTGCAAGTCAAAAAGGAATCCGTGTCTTGATAATGGCAGTTTTCATCCCTAATGTAGATATGCATATGAATACATGTGTGTGCCGTTATAGCCACTTGTGGCTATTTTAATATCAACATTGGACACACTTCTTTTTTTTTAGTTGGGCCGCATTGTTAAAAATATCCAATTGCCAATCAATTGTAACTCATCTATAGTATGTGATTATCAATTTTGCCTTTTTTTTGTCTGATAGGGTTTTTAATTTCTGAGAATTCCAAAGGATTCAAAAGTTTAACTTTTTATGTTCAACTCACCAAAAGATTTCTAATTTGCAATAGGTGAGGTGGTAGAGGACCCACACTTGTTAGGGATGTACTACCTATCCTTGCTTCTAATATAGCCATGGCTACTCAAATTGAGCAAAGATTAGCCAGCATGGCCATACTCAAAGTAGGTCAGATTTGGATATTGAGGTTCCACCTCTTATGTTGGTGATAGAGACATCTTGGACTTTATGTATAAAGTAACACAAGTAAATGCATATGTTCTAGTGACTAGGAATGCAATACATGCTCCAAATCCTAGAGGAGAATTAATGGAGTTGGAACCACAAAGAAGAGAGGCTGGTAGATAAGTCAAACTCCTCCAATCTTTCACACTCTTTGAGGCACTATAGATGATATCCATGGCTCCTAAACATCCTAGTGCAAGTGTGGCAAGTGGTGATGGAGTGCATGATGGACTAGATGCTAGTTAGCTACCTGCTAATAAACAAATTGAGTCTAGAAAAATGTTGGTGGTGGTCTAGTTGATTACGTGCTTCTCCTTTATTCTCAACCAGTGACATTTTTACATTGAGAGTTGTTTACAATGAGAGCCACCTACTTCTAGAGCAAAGGTGGTTGATAGTGAAGCTAACTCAGTTGAGGAGCATGGGATTTGCTCAATGACCAATGGTTTATAGCATGTAGCAACCACCAAGGTGGAGGAGTTACTAGCTAGACTTACTTTTGAGCAAGCTTGGTTCACACTTCGAGTTTTCTTATTGGACAACCAAAGGAGGCTTTTCCATTTGGTAGGACCTTTAGGGAAGCTCTATATACCAGATCGCGTCTTATTAGACTCCACTACATAGCTCCTTATGTTGGAGAAGGTTGCAATTGTTGGTCTTGATCTACAAAAGACCAATGTGGAGAGATGTCCATTTCAGATTCAGATATCTCTAGGGGTTGGCTCTACATAGTACATCACATGTGGGGAGCTTATTGTCCAACTTTTAGCCCGGTCATTTGGTTGAAAGCTCTGTAGTGAGAGCTCATGCCATTGCAATAAGAATATAGTCATATGATGTGCTAGTTGGGAGAGTAGCGTTATAATCCATGGGTTTTAGTATTGACTATTGGGAGTAGACAACTTCCTATAAGCCAAGTTGGCAGTCAGGTGAATGATGGATATATTATCTACCAATGCATTTAGTAATGATAGTCTTGGCTCACTATAGTCAAGGACCATGGTATCAATTTCAACTTTTAGTGGTTTTGTTATTTGGCATGGTGCCTTATTTGAAAGGAATGCCCATGTAGATGATACTCTAGTACTAGAGGAGATCACTTGGGTTTGGAATACGAGTGGGAGCATCCCACCCACCTTGGATGTTCCATTGTGGAGTTTTGAAGAGGCATTGCAACAACAAGTGGATCAATTAGTGCAACAAGTTTGGAGTAGAGCCTTTGTACTACTAGGAGACTAGTGTGAGGATGAGCCTTTGGAGTCTATTACATTGCCACCTTTGGATACCACACTCATTACTTGGCAATATCCAACAAAAGGAGTACATCTATTGGAGTTGTTTGGTGGGATTAGCACTAGACTAGTTGTAGTACTATAGGTAGGTATACAAGTCTAGAGAGACTTGTATGTGGAGAGAGATGAGATTACTATGCAAGTCTCTCTATATCATGTGGCACACTTGGGCTATTTGTAACTTGAGTTACTACTGATGTTAATATTCAAGGGTTACTAA
This sequence comes from Lunularia cruciata, assembly GCA_948567375.1. Lineage (NCBI taxonomy): Eukaryota > Viridiplantae > Streptophyta > Marchantiopsida > Lunulariales > Lunulariaceae > Lunularia > Lunularia cruciata. Next base: position 70,745,528 of record OX419757.1, on the reverse strand, counting down.
AAAGACCCTACCAACAAACATTTCCTTGTTGGGGGCGTAGGATTTGGAAAGACATGGTCTCATTCATTTAGTGATTTTTGGATGGCCATGTTAGTGACATACCCGTATTGGCCAAGATTAGAGTCTACAAGATCTTCATTTTGGTGTGCTTTGGGAAATGTTACATGTATTGTGATATCTCCATAGTTCATCAATCCATTTCTCTAGCCTACATTTTGGAGAACATTCTTTTGATGGGTGATATTTGTACACGAGTAGTGGCAAGTACACATCAGGTCCATTCATGGATGAGACTTGACATGTTGTTTGATGCAATCAAAGTGGGATCAAGGGCTCATCTTCTTTGTCTTCGGTAGATGAACCTTTTACCTATAGAGGTTCTACAAGGTGCTTATGATGGGATTCAATGACTAGACCACCTTATTGGTAATGATATTTTGGATGTTGGGCGCCAATCTCAAATGGTGATAATGATTGATAGGTCACATATGGCAATAGGGAACCTTGTTGGATGGCCCAAGGCCGCTTTACCCACACTTATGAGTTTCCCAAGCTCCCATGCTTTTTGAGAGGGAAGTCTTGGACTTGTTTGGGACTCATAATTACAATAGTTGGTGGAGCTCAATGCCAATGAGAGGGAGCAAGCAATAGGTATGGTATGACTATTATTACAATAGTGTCAAAGGCATCCAAGTGTTAAGTGTTAGTTCAAGCTATGGACCTGAATTGTTTGACCTAGATTGTAAGTCTTGGCTTGGTAGAGTATCATAGGATGTACTTGATGTATCACCACTTGGACACTTGTGAGCTCTATGCCTATCAAGACAATTTTAGCACATGTTGAGGGCTTTGTACCAAGTGGGCATGGTATTCTTGGGACATAGCAAGTGTCTACTTATGAGAGTGGTCTGATTCGGTTACACCCTTGGTCTACTTGGGATGCAGCCAGAGGATGTATGGAGCTTGCAGCCAAAGTAGAAGGAGTTTTCTGCACTAAGGTTGGGGACTCTAGTGGTTAGAGGCATGACATTATTGTTCCCAAGAGCCCAATGTAGCAGCCAATCATTGCATCCCTTCCTACATCAACTATAGGGGATACTTAGGAGCCAAACATTGAAGTTAAGCTTACAAGAGGGGGAAGATGTAGAGTTTTGGAGTTCTTAAGGAGCTACACCAATTATTGTACCTTCAATATGAAGGATTTGGGTGCTCTTAAAGGACTTGGTATTTGGATTGAGTTGACTATGATATAGTGACATAGAGATAGCATTGATTTAGAGCCAATGTAGAGACCTTTTGAGGTTGGGTTGGTAGAGATTTCATATGGAGAGCATGCTTCAGCTATAGTGATGTCAGCCAAGAAGGATATGCATGGCAACTATAAAGATAGATGTGTGGAGATTATTGTCCTATCAACCAATAGAGTATGGCTGATTGATATGCCATGCCTTCACCAAAGGGGATATTTGATATGAGTGGGCAGGCAACAGTCTTCAATACTTTGGATCTTTGAGCAAGATATCATCAATTGCCAATCAAGGAAGAGGACAAGTCCAAGATAGCATTTTGGGCTATTGATTGTAATATCATTAGCTAGATATATTATCTAGAGGTGGAAATTGACTTGCTAATATCTTGAATGATGTTTTATATGATGGTCTACGTAGATCAAATAGAGATGTCACCAAAAGATGAAATGGAGAAATGGAGATGAGATCCATTTTGGAGGCCTAAAGAGATGAATTAGGCCTTGAAAATGAAAATTTCATACCCACTAAGGAATACAAGTATTTTCCTTCTACTTCCCTTGTTTGTCTCATCAAGAGCTTTCTAACTATACTTCACCCATGTTTTTTTGAGCTTCCCATAAGAAGATTCTCCAAAGACTCCCTTTGGTCAAACTTGTTTGACCTACTAAATAGGACAAGGATCAATATGTCACCAATCCATGTAGCTAAGCTAAAGGTGGAGCTTGCTGACATGTCACCAATCCATGTATTTGATCCAAGGGTGTAGCTCCTTTCGAGTGAATTTTCTTTTTGTTGTATAATAAAGATAAGGTGCTCTTTTGAGGTATCATAATATTGAGGGATAAAGCCTTGTGTTTCTTCTCTTGTGTTTCTCCAATTTTTTTCTCTTATCCTCTTAACATTACATTGATCCTCACGGCAAGGATGCATTATATAAGTGGAATTTCTTACCATTGGGTTAAAGAATGTTCTTGTCGAGTTCCAAAGGGTCATGGATAAGATTTGAGTGAGATTGGATTTTACTCAGTCTTATATTGATGACATTTTGGTCTATAGCACTATTATAGAAGAGCATGAGAGATATTTTTTGAGGTATTTGAGAGGTTGAGATCACATGGACTTGAATTATATCTTGGGAAGTGTAAATTCTTTCACAAGTAGGTTGAGTATTTAAGTCACACTATCTACCCTTGAGGACTTGGTGTTCAATAGACCAAGGTGGAGGTTATTGCTTGTATTTCTTGGCCTATAAACATGAGCAAAGTGCAAGCATACTTTTGGTTGGAAAACTTCTAGTGTTGATATGTTAGAGGATTTAGTGTCATCACTAAGTTGTTGATGAAGCTGACCAAGCTTACACAAGAGTGGTGTTGAGGAAATAAACAAGGAGATATCCTTTATAGAGCTCAAGGAGAGGTTGACATCTGCCCCTATTCTTATGGACCAATGAAAGGATGACCATTCTAGGTTCATACTAGTTGGAGTACGTTGGGGCTTGGAGCAGCGCTCACCTAGTTCAATACAAGCTGCTAGACATATTATCTAGAGGTGAAAATTGGCTTGGTAACATC